>SJYA01001030.1:463917-512673 GCA_006410615.1 Neotragus moschatus | reverse complement strand
GGACTGCAAGGAGATCCAACCAGTCCATTCTGAAGGAGATCAGCCCTCGGGTTTCTTTGGAAGGAATGATGCTGAAGCTGAAGCTCCAGGACTTTGGCCACCTCATGCGAAGAGTTGACTCATTGGAAAAGACTCTGATGCTGGGAGGGATTGGGGGCAGGAGGAGAAGGGGATGACCGAGGATGAGATGGCTGGATGGCATCACCGACTTGATGGACCTGAGTCTGAGTGAACTCTGGGAGATGGTGATGGACAGGGAGGCCTGGCGTGCTGCGATTCATGTGGTCGCAAAGAGTCGGACACGACTGAGCGACTGAACTGAACTGGACACTTTCTTAGATTCTTTCCCATCTCTGTCAGTTCATCTCGTACACAGCACAGAGAATTGAGTAGGGTTCCCTGTGGTATAGCTGTAGTCCCTTATCAGTTATCTGTTGCATATATAGTAGTGTGTATATGTCAGTTCCAATCTCCCCATTTATCCCTCCCTCCCTTTCTCCCGCATAACCATAATATTGTTTTCTACATGTGTTATTCCATTTTTGTTTTGTAAACAAGTTCAATGAATTGAAGGTCTGTGGCAACTCAGCATCAAGCAAGTGTATTAGAATCCTTTTTCCAACAGCTCACCTCATATTTCTGTCACATTTAGTGATTATTGCACTATTTCAAACTTTGAAATCATTATCATATCTGTCACGGTGACCTGTGATCAATGGTCTCTGATGTTACTATTGTGATTGTTTCTGTTTGTTTCGCACTGTTTTAAGTTAACGTGTGCACACTGCGTTTTAGGTATGTACATTTAAGGTGCGTGCGTTAGCATCACTTAACTGACCTGGATTTAGGCAAACTCCGGGAGATAGTGGAGGACAGGGGGGCCTGGAGTGCCACAGTCCAGGAGGTCACAGGGTTGGATACAACTTAGTGACTGAACAACATCAACAGGATTTTGATTTAGACATAATGCTATTACATACTTAATAGACCACAGTATTGTATAAGCATAACTTTTATATTTACTGGAACAAAAAATTTCTGTGACCCACTTTATCATGGTGGTCTGGGACTGAGTCTGCAATATCTTAAATTGTGCCTAAAACAGATTTTGAGTGAAGTGACATACATATTTAAATATACTTTCTGTGAAACTGCAAAGTCCCTCTCTGTAATAATTATCACGTGGTATTCTTTTGTGCCAGGAAGCAGCATTTCCAGAGGGTTTATGTCACTGATTTGCTCGTTAACTTATTTTGTATTGCAAATTTCATGTAGGCTGTGAGTCCAGGTGTGTTTTTTCCACTTAAGCACTGTCAGTTTAGAAAAATGATTTATAATTCAGATAACTGATCATATTTTGAATGCTTCAATTTTAGACTTTCAACAGTCTCAGAAATATATTTTTCAATACATTTTATAAAAAGTAATATACATTGAAATATATTTGTCTATACATTTTATAAAAAGAAATAAGCCTATAGCTTTTAAGTACCATTCTCAAATTTGACAGTTTGTCAAAAATTTGTATTATTACTGCCAGTGCAGTAGGCTTATGCTATAAAAAAAAAAAAAACTTTCTCAATTTTCAAATAAGGTCCAAATTAAAGTATCTCTTTTGCTTCAGTTCTAAATAGCTATACTGCCATGTTAAACAAATAGTATGATTCATCTGAGCTGTATCAGTATTTCTGGTTTGTTCTTTTAGCATGATGGTATCTGAGCATTTGGGAACCTGCTAATACAGTGCATGTATCTGATTGAATTTCTTGTTACTTTGTGTTTTGAATCAACGTCACTTTGAAACCCTCAGTNTAAATAGCTATACTGCCATGTTAAACAAATAGTATGATTCATCTGAGCTGTATCAGTATTTCTGGTTTGTTCTTTTAGCATGATGGTATCTGAGCATTTGGGAACCTGCTAATACAGTGCATGTATCTGATTGAATTTCTTGTTACTTTGTGTTTTGAATCAACGTCACTTTGAAACCCTCAGTTTGAAATAGAATGTTAACCAAATTGGAGAGGAGAAGAATCAAATAGATAATAGAGTTTCCTTTAATCATTGTTCTCTTTGAGGAGCCTAGTTTGATATCTTTAGTTCTATAATATAAACATATGGCCATTTTGTTGTTAATTACCTTTGGGGAGCATTAATCTGTTTCATATAACGTTTAGTCAATAAGATACTTCAAGATAGGTTTGAAAAGTGCATTAAATGTGTGTCAGTTGAAGGGCAACTTAAAAGCGATTAATTAAATCAAAAGCTATGTACTAAAGACAATTTAGTCCATTTTAATGAATTATTATATTTTTACTGATACTAAATGTTTTTCANGAAAATGATATAGACAAACACTTAGGCATGAACTTGGCTACAAGCAAGAACGAATGAATGCAGCAGAAAATACATTCTTAGTCTCTTAATTAAAAATTGAGAACTCAATGATGAAACATGATAAATCCCAAAATGACTTAGTATTTGGATAGTCATATAGTTTATGCTAATCCTTACAGGAGCCAACTTTAAGTGCTAACACACACAGACACACACACAAAGAACAACAAAATTAGAAAATTCATAAGGGAAATATATTTAAACTTATATTTAAAGAGATCAGGATAAAGGTAGGAATTATGACTGATTTTGTGGAACAAATCACCTAAATGGGCTCAATCCTGAGCTCAGCAAACTCTTCAAGTTTAATCTCTGAAACAAACTGAAGTAGTTTTCAGATATCTGATATTCTGACTTTCAGAGTTTACTGGCAAATCAATCAGAATTTTAAATCTGTCACACATACACAAATGTTTTTGGAAATGTCCAGCCACGATAAGTTTAATGAATGACATCACTGACATATTTTAATTTCTGTAAATTAATATTATTTGCAGAATATTGCAAAGATAGTTAAAACCAAAATCAGTTTACCTGAAGAAGAAAGAAAAAATAAGTAAGAAATGAAGGAGAAGGGGAGGAAGAAGGGATAAAAGAAAGACTCATAAATGAAAAAGTCCATATTTTTCTCTTAAAATGGTATTTTAGGAGATCTCTCCTAACAAAGATTGCAGCTACTGAACAAATCCTTCATAATGTCAGTACTAAAACTAAGCATTTCAGCACTTTTGATAGAGGGAATAGCTTTCAGTTAAGTCCATCATTCTCCAAAACAAGAGCAGGGTAGTGTGTTCTGCTCAGTCATGTCCACCTGAGTGAGAAGCCACCAGGCTCCTTTGTCCATGGGAATTCTCCAGGCAAAAATACTGGAGCGGGTTGCCATGCCCTCCTCCAGGGGATCTTCCTAACTTAGGAATTGAATCAGCATCTCTTGCATCTCCTACATTGGTGGTCAGATTCTCTACCACTGAGCAGCTTAGAATGGGCTCTCCTGGTAGCTCAAACAGTAAAGAAACTGCCTACAATGTAGGAGGCCCAGGTTTGATCCCAGGGTTGGGAAGACCCCTTGGAAAAGGGAGATGCAACCCACTCCAGTATTCTTGCCCGGGGAATTCCACGGACAGAGGAGCCTGACAGCCTACAGTCCATGGGGCAGCAGAGTCCGACAGGACTGAGAAACTAACACCCACTTGGGAAGTCCAAGAAAAGTTTAACATTTGATTAAATACTTGGGAAGTATTGTGACACAGGGTGAAAGAGAGACCACATGGGTATGAGTCATGTGATGTTTGCCAGTTACTCAATCCTTTCATGTATTTTTTCCCTCAAAAAGATAGGGACCCTACTACTAATTTTCTAAAGAATTTCCATGAGTGTGAGTTACAGAACTCTTTGAAGAGAGTCTGGTACAGAACAGACACTGTATGAATACTAGAAAATACAGAGTTTATTTTCTTGCACTCCAAAATCACTGTGGATGGTGACTGCAGGCACAAAATTAAAAGACGCTTGCTCCTCAGAAGAACAGCTATGACAAACCTAGACAGCTATTAAAAAGGAGAGACGTTACTTTGCAGACAAAAGTATGTACGGTCAAAGTTTTGTTCATTTTTCTTCCCAATGATCATGCAAGGATGTGAGAGTTGGACCATGAAGAAAGTTGAGCACCAAAGAATTGATGCTGTTGAACTGTGGTGTTGGAGAAGACTCTTGAGAGTCACTTGGACTAAGAAAGTCAAACCAGTAAATCCTAAAGGAAACCAACCCTGAAAATTCATTGAAAGGACTGATTCTGCAGCTGAAGTTCCAATATTTTGGCCCCTTGATGTGAAGAGTCGACTCATTGGAAAAGATCCTGATGCTGGGAAAGATTGAAGGCAGGAGGAGAAGGGGATGACAGAGGATAAGATGGCTAGATGGCTTCATGGACTCAATGGACATGAATCTGGGTGAACTCCATGAGATAGTGAGGGATGGGGGAGCCTGGCATGCTGCAGTCCATGGGGTCACAAAGAGCTGGACACAACTTACTGACTGAACAACCACAAAAATAATATTATTATTTTAAATGAAGCACTGAGAATACAAAATACAAACTCTGTAAACTACATATGCCTCTTTGAAAACATTCTTTTTTCCTCAGATTCTGACCACAAGCAAATCTTTCTTGCTGCCATCCTGTGATGGTCTTCAGTCTCAGTGGCTCTCTTCCTGACTTTCACAGCCATCCCCTGAATGTACATGAAACCCTCCTCTTGTGTTTGGCTAATTCTGAATTTGCCTTCCCTGTCACAAACGCTTTACCTTCAAAGGGCCTCAGGGTACCTGATGGCATGCGTGATGTCTGTATAGTTTTGTCCACCGCCCCCTCCGGCATCATCTGCTTAAGTTGACATGCTTGACTGTGATGACCTTTGCTAACAGTTTACTGCTTGCTGAATATGCCAGCAAAGTCAGTATCTCTAACTGCCCAAGCTTTCTGATAGACTGGTGTTGCTTGGAAGTGCTTTAGAGCATATGTCTGGATTCCACACTTCAAACGGAGAAGATCCCCTAGTTGACTCCCTCCACCTATCTTGAATGTTTTTCAAAATAAGTATCGCAGAATACTTACTAAACAATTGTTAAATGAATCAGAAGGATAAGTTGAGATTACGCTTTATATTCTTTCTCTGAAATTGTAAGATATTTAGAAGGTTTTAGGAGGATTTCAATTTGAAATTATAAGAATAACAGTTCAAGTAACATATATTTTTTTTTTTCAGATAACGGATACACACATATATTTTCTGAAAAAAAATTGTTGTCTAATAATTTAT
This sequence comes from Neotragus moschatus, assembly GCA_006410615.1. Taxonomy (NCBI): domain Eukaryota; kingdom Metazoa; phylum Chordata; class Mammalia; order Artiodactyla; family Bovidae; genus Neotragus; species Neotragus moschatus. Next base: position 507,457 of record SJYA01001030.1, on the reverse strand, counting down.
TCAAAGACTTTAAATAATCAATATACTAGATTAATATTACCTCTTATGTTATTATTTTTCCAGTTTATAAAATAGTGACTTCTATATTTCTCCACACATGATTGAAATTGAGACTTAATTGACAAATTGAATTTCTTAATATTTTCATTTCAGTTTTTGAAACTCTCAAAAACTATTTTTTGTGAGTCAGAGTTAAACTATTAGTAAATTATCCTCTATTATTTTATCAACTTTAAGAGATTTAATTGGTAATGGAGCTGAAAGCATATTGGAGTACAAAATAATAAAGCAAAATATTATAAGAGGAAATAAAGTTTTAGTTCTCCATATAATTGGTCACTAATTACTGCAATCTCAGTTTAATTATTCCTGAGAGTCTATGTCTTTCTCTTACTATATCCACTTTCTTGTCTATGAGACAACTTAAATTTCCCCCAAAATCAAATTTGGCTGAAAACTAAATTTTTAAAATAGTTAAAGGAAAAAGGTAAAAATAATGTGTTATAAAGATATTGTTAGAATGGGTAATTTTCACCAATCTATGTTTTGCCTAGAAAGTGCCAACAACTATTCTTTTTAGAAGCTGATTTAAAATTGATCTTTATAAGCAAAATGAGTAAAAAAATCAATAAACTTGTCAGCTTCTATCTGATTATTAGTGTATAATAAAATATATGCCTCCACTGCCTTTTTAATTTAATATTGCTATTTCTTCCATTTTCATTTATTCTGTAAAAATGTAATATATTATTCACACACTTTCTAAGATAGCTTTTATAATGTAATGCTAATTCACTGAAGCCATTCAATATGGCAGAGTAGTGCAATTATAATAATGGAGATAATTTGTACATCTATACGCCGTTGTGCTTGAGAGTCTAAAGATGGACTCATTTGTCCTGACGTGGTAGCTAAGCCAGCGTGTGCAGAGGAGTCACGCAGCGACATACTTGAGACACATGTCCCTTTCTCTGCTGGAAAAATCTATAGGAAAAAGATTGCCCTTAAAATATATAGCACATAGGCATACAATTAGCTTTACATGAAAGTCTAGCCCTAAAAGTAGAATGCATTATTTGAAAGTCCCCCTCCCCCCAAAAAAATGATAAACTTCTACTTTTCTACACATTTAATGAATGCTTTGTTATTGTTTTGAATCATAATTACAAAAGTAAGTTACCTAACCTAATAGAGTGGTTTAAGGGTGAATATATTTCCCCCCATTGGAGTAAAGGATTAGAATTCTGAAACTGTGTTAAGTATACACTATATTTGAGCATCTAAGTAAACATATCTTAGATTAGGAGTCAATTTTTTCATTGTAAGAGAAAGAAGTCATGAAGGAGGAAGGCTAGAAGGAATGCTGCAATGTCTCATTTAATGGAAGTATCACCGTGAAATGGTGGTATTAAACCATAGATGGGTGGATAGATTCAGAAGTAAGTATAAATATGTGTGCACACATGGGCTGCAGTATGTGCGCTGCTGCTGCTTGGTCAGTCAATGTGGACGGCTCTTTGAGACCCCCTGGACAGTAGCCCATCAGGTTTCTCTGTCCGTGGGATTTCCCAGGTAAGCAAACTGGAGTGGGCTGCCATTTCCTTCTCTAGGGGATCTTGCCAACCCAGGCACTGAAGCTAGATCTCCTGAGAGGCAGGTGGATTCTTGACTGAGCCACCAGGGAAGGCTCACAGTATATGTACAATTATTATATTGAATTGTAGAAATGCTAATTTCCTAGTTTGTATAATAACTGTACTATGGTACAGTTTCACCACTCTAACATAAAGGTGAATAAGATGAAATGAATATGGGACTCCATGGTTTCTATGCAATTTTTCCTTAAGTGTGAAATTAAGATATAAAAAGAGATAAATTAGTGCATATTTATTGAACCCTAATAAGTATTATTTCAATATTTATTGTCTTCTTAAAATCAAAGTTGTTTATAATAAGTAAAAGATCAGTCTGAGATGTAGGATTAATAGGCAAGAGTTTAATTTTGGGGAGTCACAGTTTATAATAAAAGGCAAACTGAAAAGAACATGGGAGGAGAGATTCAAAACAGGAGGGCTTTTGTTTGTTTGTTTTTACTATCTTACAACTGAAGGAAAGGAACTATAAATACATCACATGCACGCTTATGCTTAGCTGCCTCTCTTTGCGACCCCATGGACTGTGGTCCTTCAGGCTCCTCTGTCCATGGGGATTCTCCACATAAGAACACTGGAGTGGGTTGTCATGCCCTTTTCCAGGGGCTCTTCTCAACCCAGGGATCGAACCCAGGTCTCCCATACTGCAGGTGGATTCTTTACTGACTGAGCCCCCAGGGAAGCCCAAGGATACTGGAGTGGGGTAGTCTATCCCTTCTCCAGGGCTACTTCTGGTCCCACGAGTCAGACCAGGGGCTCCTGTATTGCAGGTGAATTCTTTACAAGCTGAGCTCCCAGGGAAGCCCAAATATATCATACATGAAAGTGAAGTCGCTCAGTCATGTCCGACTCTTTGCAACCCTATGGAAGGTAACCTACCAGGCTCCACGGTCTGTGGGATTTTCCAGGCAAGAATACTGGAGTAGGCTTCCATTTCCTTCTCCAGGGGATCTTCACAACCCAGGGATCAAATCCGGGTCTCCTGCATTGCAGACAAACGCTTTACCATCTGAGGCACTAGGGAAGCCCTAAGCATGTTATTTTTAGAGTTGGAAGTTTAAGCAGAATATAATAAATAATATCATTTTCATTGACACAACAGTTTGAAAGCTGCTATCTCTTTTGAATACATAATTTCATACTTAAATGAATTTTAATAAACCATTATTTATATTGTAACTTGTCAGGAAAGTTACTGAAAATTTTATAGTAAATCTCAAGCAGCCTTGATAACCTCTTTGAAAACAAAGTAATACTCCTTAACATTTGTATTTCATTCCTCATAGAAGTTCTTTATAAACATTCAATTATTTATACATACAACCTTAAAGAGCAAAACTTAAAAAAAAAAAAAAAAACAGCAACTAAGTCAGAACTTTAAAAATACCTGTGCAGAATCATAGAAGACATGGTGTTCTAGTTCTAAGAAAGAATCAAACTTCCCTTTGCTTTTAGCTTCCAATACTTTCTCCCGACTGTGTTATTTTTCAATGGAGGGTTATGTGATGACATATATTTAATCACTGTATTCTCATTATTTTGAAATATTGATAATTAATAACAATTATTACCCCAAAGCAGGCAATTCTTTAGAGACAGGTCTAATGCAATATGTCAATGAAAGGTGAAATTACAACCGAATTATTTTCTTCAGGTATGCATTTTCAGATATGAAGGCATGGAGATTTCATTATGGAAAATGAATGTGAAATATTTCATCTCTTAACTATAACATTCAATTACTATAGTTCTCTACTAAAAGCCTTTTATTCATAATGAAAGAAAAAGAGGGTCAGTATAATATTCAAATGAGATTAACAGATAGATGATTTTAAAGCACTTTGAAAAGGTAAGTAAAAGTGTTAGTTTCTCAATCCTGTCTGATTCTTCCCAACCCCATGGACTTGTAGCCTGCCAGCACTCTGGCCATGGAATTCTCCAGGCAAGAATACTGGAATCGGTAGGCATTCCTTTCCCCAGGGGATCTTCTCAACCCAGGGATTAAACCCAGGTTTCCCACATTGCAGACAGATTCTTTACCATCTGAGCCACCGGGGAAGCCCATTGGAAACAAAAATTGTTCTTCAAATATAAAATATTAGAAAAAAACATTATAAATTTCTCCAAATAGAATTTTATAACAAAAAATGTTAATACTTAGGAAGACTAGCAGAAAATTGGATTAAAATTTACTGAGCATGTCCTTGCCCACCAGAGCAAGACCTAGTTTTTCCCAGAGCCAGTCCCTGCCATCAGGTGGCTTCTGCAAACCTCTTATTCTCATCTATCAGAGGGCAAGCAGATGAAAACCACACTCACAGACAACTAATCAAGCTGATCACAGGGACCGCAGCCTTGTCTAACTCAATCAAACTTCAAGCCATGCAATGTAGTTCCACCCAAGATGGATGAGTCACGAGTGGAGAGTTCTGACAAAATGTGGTCCACAGCATAAGGGAATGGCAAACCACTTCAGTATTCTTTCCTTGAGAACCTCATGAATAGTATGAGAAGGCAAAAATATCGGACAGTGAAAGATGAACCCACCGGGTTGGTAGATGCCCAAAATACTACTGGAGAAGAGTGGAGAAGTAGCTCCAGAAGGGAGGAAGAGGCTGAGCTAAAGTGGAAACAATGGCCAGCTGTGCGTGTGTCTGATAGTCAAAGTCAAGTCCAATTCTGTAAAGAAAAATATTGCATAGGAACCTGGAATGTTAGTTCCACGAATCCAGGGTAAATTGGAAGTGGTCAAACAAGAGATGGCAAGAGTGAACTTTGACATTTTAGGAATCAGTGAACTAAATAGACGAAACAGGAGGATTTAATTCAGATGATGATCGTATCTTCTACTCCAAGCAAGGCTCCCTTGGAAGAAATAGAGTAATCCTCAGAATCAACAAAAGAGTCCTAACTGCAGTACTTGAGTGCGCTCTCAAAAATACAGAATGATCTCCATTCATTTCCAAGGCAAACCATCCAATAGCACTGTAATCCCTATGCTCCGAGCAGTAATGCTGAAGAAGCTGAAGTTGAATGGTTCTCTGAAGACCTATGAGACCTTCCAGAACTAACATCAAAAAAAAAAAAAGTCCTTTTCATTATAGGGGACTGGAATGCAAAAGTAGGAAGTCCAAAGACACCTGAAGTAACAGGCAAGTTTGATCTCAGAGTACAGCATGAGGCAGGGCAAAGGTTAACAGAGCTTTGGCAAGATAATACCCTAGTTATAGCAAACAACCTCTTCTAACAACACAACTCTTCATATGGATATCACCAGATGATCGACATCAAAATCAAACTGATTGTATTCTTTGCAGCTGAAGATGGAGAAGCTCTATAAAGTCAGTAAAAACAAGACTGGGAGCTGACTGTGGCTCAGATCATGAACTCCTTATTGCCAAATTCAGACTTAAATTGAAGAAAGTAAGTAAAACCACTAGACCATTCAGGTATGATCTAAATCAATGATTTAGATTCCCCTTATGATCATACAGTGGAAGTGACAAATAGACTCAAGGGATTAGTTCTGATAGACAGAGTGCCTGAAAAACTATGGACAGAGGTTATAACATTGTATAGGAGGTAGTTATCAAAACAATTCCCATGAAAAAGAAAGGCAAAAAGGCAAAAGAGTTGTCTGAGGAGGCATTACAAATAGCTGAGAAAAGAGAAGAGAAAGACAAGGGAGAAAAGGAAAGATACACCTTTCTGAATGCAGAGTTCCAAAGAATAGCAAGGAGAGATAAGAAAGCCTTCCTAAGCGAACAACACAAAGAAATAGAGGAAAACTATAGAACAGGAAAGACTAGAGATTTCTTCAAGAAAATTAGAGATACCAAAGATGTATTTCATGCAAAGATGGGCTCAGTAAAGGACAGAAATGGTATGGACCTAACAGAAGAGAACATATTAAGAAGAGGTGGCAAAAATACACAGACTATATCAATGCTCCAGATAACCACAACGGTGTGATCACTCACCTAGAGCCAGACATCCTAGAATACAAAGTCAAGTGGGTCTTAGGAAGCATCACTACGAACAAAGCTAGCGTAGGTGATGGAATTCCGGTTGAGCTATTTTAAGTCTTAAAAGATGTTGCTGTGAAAACGCTGCAATCAATATGCCAGCAAATTTGCAAAACTCAGCAATGGCCACAGGAGTGGAAAAGTTCAGTTTTTACTCTGATTCCAAAGAAGGGCAATGCCAAAGAATGATCAATTTACTGCATAACTGCACTCATTTCATGCTACCAAAGTAACGCTCAAAATCCTTCATAATAGGCTTCAATAGTATGTGAGCCTAGAACTTTCAGATGTAAAAGATGGATTTAGAAAAGTCAGAGGAACTAGACATCAAATTGCCAACATCCGTTGGATCATAGAAAAATCAAGGAACTTCAAGGAAAACATCTACTTCTGTTTCATTGGCTATGCTAAAGCATTTGACTGTGTGGATCACAAGAAAATGTGAAAAATTCTTAAAGAGAAGGTAGTACCAGACCGCCTTACTTGTCTCCTGAGAAACCTGAATGCAGGTCAAGAAGCAACAGTTAGAACTGGACAAGGAACAACAAACTGGTTCCAAATTGGGAAAGGAGTAAGTCAAGTCTATAAATTGTCACCCTGCTTATTTAACTTTTATGCAGATTATATCATGAGAAATGCTGGACTGGATGAAGTACAGGCTAGAATGAAGATTACTGGGAGAAATATCCATAAGCTCATATACACAGATGACACCACTCTTGTGGCAGAAAGTGAAGAGGTACTAAAGAGCTTCTTGATGAAGGTCTAAGATGAGAGAGAAAAGGTTGGCTTAAAGATCAACATTTAAAAAGCTAAGATCATGTCATCCGGTCCCATCCAGTACTGAAAGCAACAAAGGAAGAAATTGTTTCCATATCAAGAGGTTTTATATTAAAAATATTAAATTTAGACCTCAGTTCAGTTCAGTCGCTCAGTCATGTCCGACTCTTTGCAACCCTATGAATCGCAGCACGCCAGGCCTCCCTGTCCATCACCAACTCCTGAGTTCACTCAGACACACTTCCATCGAGTCAGTGATGCCATCCAGCCATCTCATCCTCGGTCGCCCCTTCTCCTCCTGCCCCCAATCCCTCCCAGCATCACAGTCTTTTCCAATGAGTCAACTCTTCACATGAGGTGGCCAAAGTACTGGAGTTTCAGCTTCAGCATCATTCCTTCCAAAGAAATCCCAGAGTTGTTCTCCTTTAGAATGGACTGGTTGGATCTCCTTGCAGTCCAAGGGACTCTCAAGAGTCTTCTCCAACACCACAGTTCAAAAGCATCAATTCTTCAGCGCTCAGCCTTCTTCACAGACCAACTCTCACATCCATCCATGACCACTGGAAAAACCACAGCCTTGACTAGATGGACCTTAGTCGACAAAGTAATATCTCTGCTTTTGAATATGCTATCTAGGTTGGTCATAACTTTTCTTCCAAGGAGTAAGCGTCTTTTAATTTCATGGCTGCAGTCATCATCTGCAGTGACTTTGGAGCCCAGAAAAATAAAGTCTGACCCTGTTTCCACTGTTTCCCCATCTATTTCCCATGAAGTGATGNCTCACATCCATCCATGACCACTGGAAAAACCACAGCCTTGACTAGATGGACCTTAGTCGACAAAGTAATATCTCTGCTTTTGAATATGCTATCTAGGTTGGTCATAACTTTTCTTCCAAGGAGTAAGCGTCTTTTAATTTCATGGCTGCAGTCATCATCTGCAGTGACTTTGGAGCCCAGAAAAATAAAGTCTGACCCTGTTTCCACTGTTTCCCCATCTATTTCCCATGAAGTGATGGGACCAGATGCCATGATCTTCATTTACTGAATGTTGAGCTTTAAGCCAACTTTCACATAATTATTCTGAGTTAACATTAAATTTACGTGAAGCATCATGATGTTTAAGGAATTACAGAAATCATTTGGCCAAATCTGGGGAATTTGTGCCTATTTCAAGAGCAATAAAACACATCATTTGCAGAACAACATACAGAGGTGGCATAATGTGACACTTACTTCAGAAAAATTCACTCAGTATCCCTTCAGCCCAATGTTTCAGATGCCATCTACTGCAAAATTTGCAATGATGTTACCACTGTTTCCCAATAAGCTTTGCAGTTAGGAAAAGTCATGCAATGTAGACCATTATGAAGGTGGAAATAAGCAGGTGTCTTTGTTTCCTTTTCCCTCCCTCTTAACTGAAAAATGAAGAAAATCTCTGGATTAGTCAGCATCTGTCTTGTGAATATGAGGACATAGACCTTATGTAAAGGGAATACAATGGGTAAAGGAAGAGTTTGAGTCCTTAAAACCATAGGTAACCTGTCACAAACCCTACACTATACTATTATTGATATATGAGAGAAGAAACCTTCTTGGTTATTTATATCAATGGAATATGTTTCTCCATTCCTTGTACCTGACTGTAATTCTCCATGACACACATGCCCTTAGGGGAGAGAAAGCCCATGTCTCATTCATCTTCGCTTAAGAGTCCCTGGCACTAGATGTGCAGACATTGCTAAGTGATGTCAATGTAGGGTGTTGGCAATGGAGGCAACAGGGCTTTTCCAGAGGGAACAGATTACTTGGCAGCTTACCCAGTTATAATTTAAGTGGAGGGATAAACCAGGGACTCATTCATCCCTTCCCTCACTCAACGTTTATATGGCACTATATCGGTACCATGCTACAGCAAGGATCAGCAATCTGAGGCTGATAACCTCGTTTTAGTGAGTAAAACTTTATTGGCCATAACCTTGCTTGTTCATGCACTTGTTGCTTGTGCAGCTATGATGCTACAACAGCATCAGTGAGTAGCTGTGATAGAGATCCCGGGCCACAAATGGTAAAAAGCTGAGTACTGTTTACCCTTTTCAAAACACGGTTTGCCAACCACTGTGCTAGAGGGCAGGAGTGAACAAAAATGAAGAAGAAATGATTCTATCCTTCCAGGAGCCTAAGTATAGAGCAGTAGGTAGAAACACCAATAGACAATTTCTCTATACAGCAATGCTAAGATGTACAGAAAGACAGAAAGATGTACTAGTGAGAGGAGAGCATGTGCAAAAAATGCTGCATGAAGCAGAGATTTAGCAAAGGATGCTTGCAAGAGAAGTCTCCTGTACTACAGGGGGAATAGCAATACTGAGAAACGGGCGGAAAGTGACATTCTTGGGGAGACAGAACATGAGGGGAGACGAAAAAACAAAACAGGACAAAATGAACAGGAAACCATATGCATTTTGTATTTTAATGTGGAATTTGTGAAGTGTGAAATGAGAGGGAGTGAAGATGGAGAGAAAAGCAAAGGCTGTGCCCTTAAGAGCCCTATAAAATTATATCTAGAAACTTGTAATGTATCTGAAAGTAATTTGAACTAGTCAAAACTTTGACTTTTTTTTTTTTTTTGGAAGGTGCAGAGGTAAGATAAGAGAAAGGCAAAGGAGTGGCAGAGGCGGGGTAGCTTATAGCTGAATTTTGTTTCTAATCTATCTTCTTGTTCATCTTATTGCTTTTCATATCCCAAACATCCAACACTATACTGCGTACATTAGGGATATAATACTTTTTGTTTAATTGCATTGATAAACAAAGTGTTAGTCTCTCAGTTGTGTCCGACTCTTTGCTACGCCCTGGACTATATAGCCCATCAGGCTCTTCTGACCATGGAATTCTCCACACAAGAATGCTGGAGTTGGTAGCCATCCCTTTCTCCATGAGATCTTCCTGAACCAAGGATCAAGCCTGGGCTTCCTGCACTGAAGGCAGATTCTTTACTGTCTGAGCAAAACAAGAAGCAGTAAAAGTAGTTTGAAGAAGCTTTGTTAGGAGAAAGTAATGTGAATTAAAAGGATAGCATGAAATTATGAGTGTCAGAAATAATTTCTAAGCATCATTTTTTGTAACAGTGGTTATCTGATTATTCACAGATGGTACTTTTCCACTGGAATCTGAAAATGCAATAATTGTTATGATGCTCAGGTTGTTTGCTATTTATTACTCTCAAAATCTTTAATACTAAATATTGATGAGGGATTGTTTTCCCAAGTCCCACATTTAGATTTACTACTCTAAATTGAATCATACTTCTTACTAATTAGTGGAGCACTTTGGAACTGTAAGGAAAAAAATAGCTAAAATAGTATCATATCCATGGGGGCTTTACATTTGACAAAATAGATATAATAAAAAGTGAACAACAAAAAAGCAATTTTCCCAATATCATTTATTGAGGGGATTGTCTTTTCCCCATTGTGTGTTCTTGGCATCTTTGTTGAAGAAAAATGAGGTCCTATCTCATTGTGGCTTTGACAAGCATTTCCCTGATACTTGGTGATATTGAGCATCTTTTCATGTATCCATTGGCCATCTTTATGTCTTCTTTGGAAAATGATCTATTTAGGTCCTCTCCTCAATTTTTTAAATCAGATTATTTGTTTTCTTGATGTTGAGTTTTGTGAGTTCTTTGTATATTTTGGATATTAACTCTTTATCAGGTGCATCATTTCTTATATCTTCTCCCCCAAGTGAAATGATTCCTCCATAATAAAGCAGGAAGTTCTGCCATTTGTGACAACATAGATGAAACAGGAGGACATTATTCTAAGTGAAACAAGCCAGAGCAAGAAAAACAAATGCCGTATGATCTCAGCTATATTTTGAAGCTGATTTCATAAAAGCAAATGGTAGAACAGTAGTTACCAGGGAATGAAACCTTGGGGAAATGTGGATATGTCGCTCAACTGGTGCGAATTTGCAGTTATGGAGGACAAATAAATTTAGAGACCTAAAGCACAGCTATGATGATTATACTTAAAAATACTGTATTGAACTCTGAAAATATGCTCAGAAGTATGTGTTTCGAGTGCGTTTGTCACAAACACACACAAAAAGATAACTATGTGAGGAGATGATATGTTAATTATCTTGAATGGTAATCATTTGAATACATTCATATATACACCTTTATGTCAAATCAACATGTTGTATAATTTATATATGCAATTTTTATTTAAAAAGAGGAATGGAGATTAAAGAACTCTTATTACTGAAATGAATACCTAGTACTTGAAAATTTTAAATGCTTTTCCCCAGAGTCCTGATTCTACCCACTGAAAAAGCCGAATGGACAAATGATATGCCTGAACTTGACTTGTTATAAGCTAGCAAAACTGCTTCAGATACTGAAGTTTCTCTATACCAAAGATTTTCAAATACATGCAGACTTTAAAGGAATCAAATACATGAGTGATGAAAGAGTAGGTTCTAAGAAGGAGTGTTTTGTATTCACAGACAGCTTAGTATTACTTGTAATATTTAGGAGGAAAAAAGTTAAAGAATGAAAAAGTGTGAAAGCAAATATTAAAAATGCAAATAAATTTGTCAAGGTCTCAGAAAAATGACACAATACAATTACCATTCAACATGCAAACTAGAAGAAAGATTACCTATTTGTATTTCCAAATATAATTTCCCTAGGCAGAAAGGGACATTGACAACTTGTCTAGTTTTCTGCCTCTTCATAAGTATTTAGATCAAAATGGAGTATTCATTTTGGTTACCTGGACTGATACGCTAATACAATAGCCAAAGAAACAGAAAATCACATTGGGCTAGACAAAGAATTGGGGATGTTTGTACACAGCATTTTTCAATACTCTTAGTTAAAATAATTGTGTAAAATTACTCAAATACAAGTATTAGTCATTGGTAGAGCATGAAAGTGATAGAGATTACAGGTCAAAAAAGCACAATACATCCAGAGTGTGAAAATTCTAAATAAGGATCCCTTCAAGACTCTGATGAATTGTTACACTTGATACAAATTACTAGAGCTTGGGGATTAGAAGAAACACTTTCCCAAATGTTATTTTGCATTCTACTCTTAGAATTAAATGGAATTAATAAACACCACAGTATTAAAGACACAAAATCTAGGTAATGGAAGCTTTATACCAGTATTGGTGACTATTGAGTGAAAGTATAATTTATTCTTATGATGTGGTAAGATACTTTTCCAAATTCATTTTCTTTCGCCAGATTTTATGATTAAATGTTCTAAGAAGCTTCCTAAGTCCCACTGTTGCCAAAGATGCTTTCTTTAACACAACAATAACAACAATATAATTTGAATCAATTTAATATTCTGACTACATATGAGAAAATAAAATGATGACGTGCCCTAGCACATTTAGAACTCTATAGTCTTTTGAAATGACTGGATGTTTTCATCATCACCATTATCATTATTTCCTACTTTTATAGTTTTTTCTATTGCATTTCTTATGTAGCTCTTCCTATGCTCATCTTAAAAGTATTAAAGTCTGAAACTAAATAAAGAGAAAAAAAATGGGAGGGGAAATGCAGGCAAGGGAATAGAGGGGGGCGTCCAAGACAAAGTGCATCCCTAGTTGTGCCTTAGTCCAGCCTCACTTTATATTCCTAACTCCAGACCCTTGGGCTACTTTCAGTGCCTCCTACATGTCACAGTCATCCTACTTTTTCTAAGGCTTCCCTGGTGTTCGGTAAAGCGTCTGCCTGCAATGCGGGAGACCCGGGTTCGATTCCTGGGTCGGGAAGATCCCCTGGAGAAGGAAATTGTAATCCACTCCAGCACTCTTGCCTGGAGAATCCCATGGACGGAGGAGCCTGATTGGCTACAGTCCATGGGGTCGCAAAGAGTCGGACACGACTGAGCGGCTTCACTTTCACTTCACTATAGTAAAAGGTGTCCCGTCTAATAAGAATTCTGCATAAGTAAGTAAGTGTTAGTCACTCATTCGTACCCAACCCTTTGCAACTCCTGGACCTCAGCCCACCAGGCCCCTCCGTCCCTGAGATTTCCCAGGCAAGGCTACTGGAGTGAGTTGCCATTTCCTTCTCCAGAGGATCTTCTTAACCCAGGGATCAAACCCAGGTCTCCTGCACTGCAGGCAGATTCTTTACCGACTGAGCTACAGAGGGAAGACTTGCACAGACTGTCCGAATACATGGGAAAAAATAAAAATATTCCCTTTAACATTATACATAATAGCTGCAAGCAAGGAAAGAAGGAAGGGAGAGAGGGAAGGAGAAGGGAAGGAAGAATAGAAGGAAAGAAGTGAGCAACAGAATCTGGCGGCACACTGTGGCTCTCCCTTCGCTTGCGTAGCCCCTCTTTGCTTCTCAGATTTGACCGGCTTAGGTTTCCCATCCCTCATTAGGATGACTTCGTTGCCCACTAAAGCCTTTCAGCTTTTTCTATCCTCTGCTGTCTATCAACATTAACATTAGACACCATTAATATTCTTTCCAATTGCTGTAAGCCAGAAGAGGGATGGAAGCCTTTATTTCAGTTTCCCTCTAATGCTAGAAAATGTGTGAACACGTAGTGGTCGCTTAAGTACCACATTAATTTTCTATTTCATTCCCCTCTTTTTTTTTTTTTTTTCTCCTTGAAAAGTGAATCATAGAGATCCCATTCAGTTCAGTTCAGTCGCTTAGTCGTGTCCGATTCTTTGCGACCACATGAATCCCAACACTCCAGGCCTCCCTTGTCCATCACCAACTCCCGGAGTTCACTCAGACTCATGCCCATCAAGTCAGTGATGCCATCCAGCCATCTCATCCTCTGTTTTCCCCTTCTCCTCCTGCCCCCAATCCCTCCCAGCATCAGAGTCTTTTCCAATGAGTCAACTCCTCGCATGAGGTGGCCAAAGTACTGGAGCTTCAGCTTTAGCATCATTCCTTCCAAAGAAATCCCAGGGCTGATCTCCTTCAGAATGGACTGGTTGGATCTCCTTGTAGTCCAAGGGACTCTCAAGAGTCTTCTCCAACATCACAGTTCAAAAGCATCAATTCTTCGGCGCTCAGCCTTCTTCACAGTCCAACTCTCGTATCCATACATGACCACTGAAAAAACCATAGCCTTGACTAGACGGACCTTAGTCAGCAAAGTAATGTCTCTGCTTTTGAATATGCTATCCAGGTTGGTCACAACTTTTCTTCCAAGGAGTAAGCATCTTTTAATTTCATGGCTGCAGTCACCATCTGCAGTGATTTTGGAGCCCAGAAAAATAAAGTCTGACCCTGTTTTCACTGTTTCCCCGTCTATTTCCCATGAAGTGTTGGGACTGGATGCCATGATCTTTGTTTTCTGAATGTTGAGCTTTAAGCCAACTTTTTCCCTCTCCTCTTTCACTTTCATCAAGAGGCTCTTTAGCTCCTCTTCACTTTCTGCCATAAGGGTGGTGTCATCTGATTTAATTACCAGTAGTCAACAATCGACTAGGTTAGGGTTATAATTACTAGCAAAACTGTCATACTCCATTTTCCTCAATCTTCATGCTGCCTCTTGTGAAAGTAATTTGCTCTTACAACCAGGTACAAGCAATAATTCAAGATGAGCATCCTTAATGCATCATCTTTTCAGTTATATAACACCTTAGACAAATCTGTCCTTTGGAAATTAAAAAATAAGTAAACTATATGTTTATAAGTCTCAGTGAGGTCTTTATTTTTAGACAACTTGCTATTGATAGGCTTGTCAGGTGATTCGGTGAAAACTCTAAAGACTACTACATTGTTTAAATATTACTGTGGTAAGTCTTAAATATTCAAAGATAAATCATCCAGTCTAACTGCTTCATATTTACCTCTGTTTTCACAATAGACTCACAGATGTATTTGAAATTGTTTAGTTCATCTATATGCAAATATACATGGTCAATCTTTCTAGTGTATTACAACAAAGAAAGCAATTGAAATGATATAAAGTGATTTTACTCATTCAAAGCTTTGGTTTAAAGAAACAGGTGTTGATTTTTTAGGTAAAAATATTAACAGATTACTTTTTAAATCTGAGTAAAATGATTTATAAGGATGCAGTTTATATAAAATTCATAATGTGTTACTCACTAAATATATTATGTTTTGTCAAGATCCACTGCATAAACTATAAATTAAAATACACATTATATCTTTAATAATTTTGTCCTTGCTCTGGCACTGAAAACCTTACAAAATATTATTGATACAAAAAGAGTACACAGCTTGTGGTCATAAATATTATATTCTAGTACTGCTGCATTTGGTCCTTTTTAAAAGTGAGAATAAGGTAGGAATGAGTGATACTAAATTATTTCAGTAATTTTAGGTGGTCAGTCTGGTAGAATTGACAGTTAGTTATTCATGTTCAGTTCAGTCGCTCGGTCATGTCCGATTCTTTGTGACCCTATGGTCTGCATCATACCAGGCTTCCCTGTCCATCACCAACTCCTGGACCTTACTCAAACTCATGTCCATCAAGTTGGTGATGCCATCCAACCATAGCATCCTCTGTCGTCCCCTTTTCCTGCCTTCAATTTTTCCCAGCATCAGGGTCTTTTCCAAGGAGTCAGTTCTTTGCATCGGGTGGCCAAAGTATTGGACTTTTCAGCTTCAGCATCAGTCCTCCAATGAATCTTCAGTTATTCATGTTACAACATCTGTTAATATATAGTTGCTGCTAAAAAGATGCTGTCCATTCACGGAGTGCGTTTTCCAGTCCTATCTCATTTCTATGTCCTTTGATGTAGGTAAAACTATGCAACTAGTTCCTTGAAAAAAGCATGGGATTGAAGTGGTGAACAGCACTGAAGCCCGTCTTCAGGAAAACGAAATAGCATTTCCGGTGTCACTAAAGCTACCACTTTCTAGGAAGTCCTAATAAATGGCACACAGTGCAAGGATTCTGGGTCCCTGATTTAATATACAGAGAAGAACTTCATGCTGAACAAAGAAAACCATATTTAATTACTGTGAGAGTGAAATATAAAGCTCTATTGTATAAATCAACTGAAATGTTGAAGTTTGTTTTATGCAGCAAGAACATATTTTTAAAAATCACATACATATTTCTACCACTGCAATATCCATAAAGTTCAATAAAGCACAAAATTAATTTAGAATGTTATGAATAGTTGTTGAATAAACTCTTGCATGGTGTCCTGATAAACTGAGAAAACAAGTATGTCCCTCTCAAGTTAATAACTAAATAGTGAAAATTTAGAGGCATCCACACAATCTCCAAGCATTATAATCCATATTATCTCAATAATACATAAAATTACTCTGGAAATATAGACAATTTAGTAATAGAAAAATGGAATTATAGCATACAGTCATTACAAGAATACAGACATATCATTCTGTCTTGATGATATAAATTAATAACAATTAAAAAATGAAATGATTAAATTACGACCATCATAGGATGTATTGAATGCTCAGTATATTGAACAAAAATAGCAAATATTAAAAAGAAAAGAGATTTAATAGACAAGAAACAATAAATTAAAAAACATAAGGTAAAAATAATTGTTTTATAGAATATTAATAACCTATAGACAGGCTATATAAATATAATAATAAAATTATCCTTAATTTTTTGAAAAATGTACCAAAAGTCACAAGCTCAATTTGGTTATACAAGATTTGAAATGAATGAAGCTGTTTGTTACATATATAGGATGATATGTATCTTTTGCAGTATTGTATTTAATTTATGATTGAATTCATTAATCTAATTTTTGACTTAATGATATTCCTTATATGACTATAAAATTCCTTATGTAAATTATACTATAATATATTTTTGCATTGCATTTTCTTGTATCTATTGGTAAGTAAGATTTTCTTATAGAGTTGTTTTCTATGACAGAAAACTGTTAGGCTTTAGTATTAGTATTAAATATCCTTCATAAAATAAAAAGCATGCCTCATTATATATTGTTTAAAATAATAAAATGTCACTTAAAGTTTAAATGATTCACTAGTTCACGTGTGTTCAGAAGGTGTGTGAGATTTTGTTTCCTTTATTTTTTTCCTTAATTAATTACTTATTGATAAGTGAGAATTGGGTAAAATGTTTTATTTACATTTTAAATATATTTCACAAACTCTTTGACTTGCATGAATGTAATATTCTTGTCTAATGTACTAAACTGTATACTTATGGTTATTTTCCTCTATAACTGGTGATTTATTTTGATAATAGGTCATTTAAGGCATGAGTTCAAGGCTGTGATGACTGCTGTACACTTCTTGATTATTTTAATTATTCAGTTCCCCCAATTCTATTTCATCTGCTCTTAATTTTACCAAAACCATATACTGCTACATTTGATTTTACATTAAATATTTACATTTTTATTTATAACTTGTTCACCAGACTTATTTATTTTATTTTCATTAGTAATTTTTTATTAATATAGACATTGTTTTGGTAGTTCTAGCCATGGCAATCAGAGAAGAAGAAAAAAAATAGGGAATCCATATTGGGAAAGAAGTAAAATTGCTACTGTTCACAGATGACATGGTACTCAGCATAAAACATCCTAAACATGCTACTAGAAAACTACTAGGGCTAATCAATGGATTTGGCAAAGTCGCAGGATATAAAATCCTTTAAGTACGCAGAAATCTGTTGCATTTCTACACACTAACACTGAAAGGCCAGAAAGAGAAATTAAGGAAACAATCTCATTTACCATCACATCCAAAAGAACAAAACGCATATAAATAAATATACTTAAGGAGGCATAAGATCTGTACTCTGAAAACTCTAAGAAATTGATAAAGGAAATAAAAATTGACACAGATAGATGGAAAGAAAACTCATGTTCTTTGACTGAAAGAATTAGTATTGTCAAAATGACTATACTACCCAAGACAATCTAATGATTCAATGCAACCCAATATAACCAATGGTATTTCTCACAGAACTAGAACCGAAAGTCTAAAAATTTGTAATGAGACACAAAATATCCTGAATAGCCAATGGAATCTTGAGAAAGAAAAATGGAGCTGGAGGAATCAAGCTGACTCCAGACTACATTACAAAGCTATAGTCTTCCAAAAAGTATGATATTGACATAAAGACTTATAAATCACAAAAGAGGCTAGAAAGCCCAGACATAAGCCCATGTGCATATGGTCAATTAAACTACAACAAAGGAGGCAAGACTATACAATGGAGAAAAAACGGTCTCTTCAACAAATGGTACTGGGAAATCTGGACAGTTATATAAAAAAAAAATGAAATTAGAACATTCTTAAAGCCATACACAAAAATGAACTCAAGATTAATTAAAGACCTAAATTCAAGATCAAGTACTAAAAAATTCTGAAAGGAGAATGTAGCCAAACACTCTTCAACATAAATCTCAGATAGAAATGGGATTAAATACAGAAGTATTTGTATTTAATGGAATACAATTTCTAATGGAAATATGAATAAAAATTAAAAATTGTGACCTAATTAAACTTAAAATCTTTTACAAAGCAAAGGAAATCATAAACAAAATGAAAAGATACTCTACAGAATAAAAGAAAATATTTGCAAATGAGGCAAATGGCAAGGGATTAATCTCCAAAATTTACAAACAGCTCACACAGCTCAATTAAAAAGAAAAAAAGAAAGAACACAACCCAATCAAAAATGAACAAAGAACCTAAATAGACATTTCTGTAAAGAAGACACACAGATGGCCAAGAGGCAGATGGAAAGGTACGTAACATCACTAGTTACTAAAGAAATGTAAATTAAAATTACAATGAGATATCTCTTCACAGGGATATCATCAAAAAGTCTGCAAACAAAAGTGCTGGAGAGAGTATGGAGAAAGGTAACAATCCTTCTGTTTGGTATGGTGCTAACAGAAGCAAAAGATATTAAGAGGAGATAAGAATGCACAAAGAACTATACAAAAAAGATCTTCACGACCCAGATAATCATGATGGTGTGATCACTTACCTAGAGCCAGAAATTCTGGAATGTGAAGTCAAGTGGACCTTAGGAAGAATTATTATGAACAAAGCTAGTGGAGGTAATGGAATTCCAGTTCAGTTCAGTTCAGTTCAGTGGCTCAGTCATGTCCGACTCTTTGCGATCCCATGAATCGCAGGACACCAGGCCTCCCTGTCCATCACCAAATCCCAGAGGTCACTCAGACTCACTTCCATAGAGTCGGTGATGCCATCCAGCCATCTCATCCTCTGTCGCCCCCTTCTCCTCCTGCCCTCAATCCCTCCCAGCATCACAGTCTTTTCCAAGGAGTCAACTCTTCACATGAGGTGGCCAAAGTACTGGAGCTTCAGCTTTAGCATCATTCCTTCCAAAGAAATCCCAGGGCTGATCTCCTTCAGAAAGGACTGGTTGGATCTCCTTGCAGTCCAAGGGACTCTCATGAGTTTTCTCCAACACCACAGTTCAAAAGCATTAATTCTTTGGTGCTCAGCCTTCTTTACAGTCCAACTCTCACATCCATCCATGACACTGGAAAAACCGCAGCCTTGACTAGACGGACCTTAGTCGACAAAGTAATGTCTCTGCTTTGAATATGCTATCTAGGTTGATCATAAGCGTCTTTTAATTTCATGGCTGCAATCATCATCTGCAGTGATTTTGAAGCCCCCAAAAATAAAGTCTGACAGTGTTTCCACTGTTTGCCCATCTATTTCCCATTAAGTGATGGGACCAGATGCCATGATCTTTGTTTTCTGAATGTTGAGCCTTAAGCCAACTTTTTCACTCTCCTCTTTCACTTTCAAGAGGCTTTTTAGTTCCTCTTCACTTTCTGCCATAAGGGTGGTATTATCTGCATATCTGAGGTTACTGATATTTCTCCTGGCAATCTTGGTTCCAGCTTGTGCTTCTTCCAGTCCAGCGTTTCTCATGANTACTAGCCAACTTTTTCACTCTCCTCTTTCACTTTCATCAAGAGGCTTTTTAGTTCCTCTTCACTTTCTGCCATAAGGGTGGTGTCATCTGCATATCTGAGGTTATTGATATTTGCTTACTGCTACTGCTAAGTTGCTTCAGTCGTGTCCGACTCCATGGGACCCCAGAGAAGGCAGCCCACCAGGCTCCTGTGTCCCTGGGATTCTCCAGGCAAGAACACTGGAGTGGGTTGCCATTTCCTTCTCCAATGCATGAGAGTGAAAAGTGAAAGTGAAGTCATTCAGTCATGTCCAAGTCTTTGCGACCTGATGGACTGGAGCCCACCAGACTCCTCCGTCCTTTGGATTTTCCAGGCAAGAGTACTGGAGTGGGGTGCCTTGATATTTGTTTACTCACTTGCAAATCCCATCTCTAACGTTAATTAATTCGGTCAATTAATTAACTCTACTTCAGTTTTCTCATCTGTAAAATAGAGATACTAGTGACTTCTTTGGGGGACAATCTGAGGATTAAATAAGGTGAAACATATAAAACAGTTGTATACTACTGCTTGTCTTGGGCTTCCCTAGTTGCTCAGATGGTAAAGAATCTGCCTCCAGTGCAGGAGACCAGGTTCAATTCCTGAGTTGGAAAGATTGCCTGGAGAAGGGAATGGTGACCCACTCCAGTGTTCTTTCCTGGGAAATCCCATGGACAGAGGAGCCTGACAGCCTACAGCCCACAGGATCGCAAAGAGTTGGACATGACTGAGTGAAAGTGGTTTCCATTTCCATACTTACTGCACTTATTAAATGTTCTTAATATTAATATCATTGTTATCATCATCACTATTACTGTGGGCTTATCAGCATGCATACACTGGTATGAAATTTAATAGAAAGAAATTGTGCACGTAAATGATAGAAAAGAAAATAACATTAATATTTATGCTTACCACAAGCCTGCACTTGACTTAGCTGGTAGAGAATCCACCTGCAATGTGAGAGACCTGGGTTCGTTCCTTGGGTTGGAAAGATCTCTTGGAGAAGGGAACCCACTCCAGTGGTCTGGCCTGAAGAATTCCAAGGACTATATAGTCCATGGGATTGCAAAGAGTCAGACAACTGAGTGACTTTCACTTCACTTCACACTTTGTGAAGTGCTTTTACTATTATCCATATTTTACTCTTAAAAGAAATTTGTCTTAAAACTTTTATTTTCTCCCAGGTTTGTCATTAACCAACTTGTCACACATGCATGCTGATATAACAGGTTCCTCTCTTATGAAATTATTTTTATTTGCCTAAGTTGAAACATTCTTGTTTCCCTCATATGAAAAATCTCACTGCAAGCTCAGCCACCAAACACGTGTCCACGTTGTCCTGGAGGCTCCACTCAAATGGCACCTCTCATAGCAACCATTGTCTTCATGCTTCTGTCTTATCATTTGCCATCATGATGAGGGTAGGTGTTCCTAGATCATCTCCTCCATTTCACCATGAGCTCCTTGACTTGTTTAGCAGCCATCCTTGCACTTCAGTTCAGTTCAATTCAGTTCAGTTCAGTCGCTCAGTTGTGTCCGACTCTTTGCAACCCCATGAATTGCAGCACGCCAGGCCTCCCTGTCCATCACCAACTCCCGGAGTTCACTCAGACTCGCATCCATCGAGTCAGTGATGCATCCAGCCATCTCATCCTCTGCCGTCCCCTTCTCCTCCTGCCCCCAATCCTTCCCAGCATCAGAGTCTTTTCCATTGAGTCAATTCTTTGCATGAGGTGACCAATTCTACTGGAGTTTCAGCTTTAGCATCCTTCATTCCAAAGAACACCCAGGGCTGATCTCCTTCAGACTTAGATGGTGCTTTCTGAGTGTTGAGCGGGAGGAGGAACAGAAGAGTGTGAAGAAGAGGGTAGCAAAAGCTGAGACAGCACTGTGTGGCTCTAAAACCTCTCAAACAGTCAGTGGAATTTCCCCTCATCTTAATGCTGTTTTTCCTTAGTTCTCATTAATTTGAAGTTAGTTTAGGTAAGGATAAAGAAGCAGTTCACACAATTAATCTTCTCTTGCTATTTTCAAATTTGTGCTGCATTCTTGCACGTAGAAACATGCACCACATTTGAAGTTTCATTGTTTCGTTGTAATAATGTGATGGAAGAGCACAAAATAATGGCCAAAAAAAGATTTTGAGAAAATATATTCTAATTAAAAGAGATGGAGAAGGCAATGGCAACCCACTGTATGGCAATGGCAATGGTAAAGTATAAAATATATTTGTTTCAGAAAAGGGAAGAATATGGAATTAAAATAATTAAAATAAGAAATAGGTATTGATTCTACAACCCAGAAATAACTGTCATGTACAATTTCTGTATATTTTCTTTCTATACTTTTATTTATATTGCAATGTACAACCAGAACATGCCTTTTTTAAAATTTCTTATTTCCAAAATATGAAATCATAATAAATTTCTTTGGAAATATAAATTTGAAATAGCATATTGAATTTGATTTTATAAACAAACATCCCCTAAACAAGTCTATGGCATATTCAAGAAAGGGAAAAGCTATATTTGCTGCAGAAAATGATGACAAGAGGTGAGGTTATCTGGCCTTCTCTAAGTCATTCTGTGGGGAATAAGGCTTGGGGAATCAGTGCAAACCTACTGATATTATGGCTACTACTGTTGCTAAGAGTATAAAACTAAACTGCCTCTGTAATCCAGGAGTCTTGTGTCTTCCACCAACATTTATAAAACTGTGATGATAACTGTATAGTTTGGATTCTCACCGTAGGAGTATAGAGAATACCATCTTCACCTTATTGTACCTTCTGATGTATAGTTTATAGTTTATTTCAAGAAAGGATCAAAGAGGTGAGCAAGGAGAAGAAAATATGAGGCCATGCTGACTCTGTCAAAGGTTTGGAGTTTTGTCTTGAGGATGATCAGAAAGACTAAGTGTGTTTAAGACCATAAAGAAAGCCGAGTGCTGAGGAATTGATGCTTTAGTACTGTGGTGCTAGAGAAGACGCTTGAGAGTCCCTTGGACTGCATGGAGATCCAACCTGTCCATCCCAAAGGAAATCAGTCCTCAATATTCATTGGAAGGACTGATGCTGAAGCTGATGCTCCAGTACTTTGGCCACTTGATGAGAAGAGCTGACTCATTGGAAAAGACCCTGATGCTGGGAAAGATTGAAGGCAGGAAGAGAAGGGGACGACAGAGGGTGAGATGGTTGGATGGTATCACCGACTCGATGGACATGAGTTTGAGCAAGCTCCGGGAGTTGGTGATGGACAGGAAAGCCTGGCCTGCTGCAGTCCATAGGGTCACAAAGAGTCAGACAGGAGTGAGGGACTGAACTAAACTGACCTGAAGTATATTTAACCAGGAAAGTGATGTGATCAGATCTACATCTGAGGGTGACTGGTTCCCTGGAGGAGGGCATGGAAGCCCACTCCAATATAATACCCAGGGACAGAGGAGCCTGACGGCCTACAGTCCATAGGGTCACACAGAGTTGGACACAACTGAAGTGACTTAGCATGCATGCACACAGAGTGATCCAAGGCTACTAGTTCAGAAGCTGCTACAGTCACTTTGGGCTAGGACGGTGGTATCAGAGAACAAAAGTGAGAAAGTGTGAGGAGTAATTGGGAAGGAGCAAATGCAAAGAGGGAGCGCCACAAGGGAAACCCGAGTTTTAGAAAGGTGGTGATTAAAATGTGTAAGTCAGCTACAAAATTGAACAGAAATCGTGTTGGTGAATGAGAATTTCTAAAGAACAAGTATTAACAGGACTCGAGAAAAAGAACCTTGCAGAATTCCATCTTTTAATTGTTAGATAAAATGGGGAGTGAATACGTAACTAGGACTATGTAGCCAGGAATGCAGGAAACAAAACAAGGGATGTTACAAAGCAAAGGTTAAGAGACTGCCTGAGAAAGAGCAGTCACATATATCCTATGCCACAGGCATCTACAATAGCGTGATGAAACCCTTTGATTTTAGCATCACGAAGGGGATGACTTATGACATCAACATGATGAATTTTAATGAAATGTTAAGGAAAGCAGCCAGAGTTGAATGGTTTGAGAGGTAAGTGGGAGAGGAACAACATAAAGAAACTTGTAAAAATGTTTAGGTGTGAAAGAGGTGAGCAATGGTGAAAGGTGACCATTGCAGCGGAGCAAGCATCGGTAGGGGTTTCTTTTAAGGAGGGGATCCTGAGTGGGTTTAATTCAGAGGGCAAAAATCCAGCGGAAAGAGAGAGAGTATGAAAATTCAGGTAAAGGTGAGGATATAATGTAGATGCAAATGGGTTTGCTCTATAAAGAGCCCAAATCCACTGTAACGAGAAACAAAGGGGACCAGGTGGATGCTAGGTTGTGTAGGCTCTAAAACAGTAAACTACTGAAGCAGTGCCCTTCTAGTATTTTCTAGCTTCTCAGCAGCAGATGCTGTGGTCATTTCTTGAGGGTAGGGGAGATTTGAACAGAGGGACATAATCTATGTGAGGCTCCGTGCTGCAGAGACTGCTGCATGGATGATCTCTACCATCCTCACCCTACTGTGCTGATTGATTCTGAAGATGAGTTGTATGCAGAGACTGTGTGCCGAGCCAAGTCACATTAAAACTGTTTCAATTCTCATATTAAAATCTGTCCTTTTCCTGGCAATAATATGTACAGACAAAATTGTAAACTGCAGAACTAACCTCCATATTACCCTCAAGGATACATATCTAACTAAATGGAAAAGATGAAAGCTGCCATCTTTCTGGAGTGCTGTCTGCTAACCAGTCTCGGAGAATTGGCTGGCTGCCCTTGATCCTGAAAAGAATTCCTCTTTGCCTTTGTGTTGAGTGAAAGAGTCAGGCATTCACCCCCCAGTGGTGGAGGCATGGCTCCTTCGTGCTTGGCCATGGCACCACCAGATGTATCACATAAATGCTCTAATGGAGAATGGTGGACTAGGAACACAGGAGATAATCTCATGCAGGCAGATGCTAGCAGTCAAGATTACTCAAGCTGTATTGAAATTTCCTTTGCACCTGGCACTGGAGGTGTTAGCCATGCCAGTTCAATCCTTGCAACACAGATGTTCTTGTTGTACCACTTTGTATGTATAACATTTAGGTTTCTGTTCAGCTTTGCCATAGCACACATAAATACTGTAATCCAAAGACCACCCATTTGTTAGTGCACCTGCGTCTTCAACCAGATTTCTTTCATCCTTTTCAATGACTGCTCAACATTTTTTTTAATGAGAGAGCTATAGAGTGAATAACCTTCTGTATCTGCCAGATAACTTGACAAAAATGATAATGATGATGATAAAATTAACAATGCCAGATCCCCCCTCTAAGAAAAATAACTAAAATAAAAACAATGTTATTAAGATATTGAAGTAAACTGAATTATGCTTAAGCAAAGATGATTTTATGGACCTCCGGTTTAAGCTTTTATTTCTGATTAGTGAAGATAGGTTATATAAATGGATTATTTTGTTCAAAGCTAAATTCTCCTGTTCTCTTCAAATAGATTGGTAGAGCTTACCTCTTAAGGAGCAGATTTTCCTGTATGTGAACCTCTGAAGGCCCCATTTTAAATTAATAGCAGAGAGCTCTGTGCAGCTGGAGACTGGATGTGACCTCCTGAATATGGGATTAAAAAACCTTTGGAGGGAGGCAAGATCATTACTCTAGAGAATACCCTTGTGTAGTTGCTATCTTACTGAAGTAGGGAAAGGGCATCAAAATGTTTTGATCTTGTTTTCATAATTGCAGGCAGCATCTGTAGCCTTCCAAATAGCTAATTTTGAAAGATCTCTCTCTATGAGAAGGAATTTCAGTGCTACTTAATTTTGGTCTGGGGGGGGAAATGGAACTGCCTTTCATTATTCATTTGAAACAAATAAATGTTTAAACATGAGCTATATTTTAAAAATAGATAAGTGGTGATGGTTTTCAAAGTTTTTTCATCAGTAGTAATAGTTTTCCAGGTTTATATTCATGTCCTGCTTGCTTCCCATTCTGCACATGGCCACAATTATTTTCTGCCTGAGACTTATACATGTGCCCACAGAGAAAAGGGAAACGACACATGCCATTATATCAATATTACTGTAGTAATTTAGTAATTCTTTGTGCCGAATATTGAGGCAATCAAGAAGCCAGCTAATTAAGGGATGGAGTAGAAAGAAGAGGAGAACCCAAGAAGAAGAATGAAGAAACGAAAGAAGTAAATGAAAAAAATTAAAACTAGTTATACCCAGAGCCCAGAAGGCTCTGAATGTCCTTTTATTTATTTCTGACAACTCTTGGAGCCTCTAGGACAGGACTGAACAAACACTGGCAGTGTATTCAGTGAATAGTCATGGAATTGGGCTAGCTGTGGAGGTTACCTAGTAGTGCTGTATTCCAAAGTTAAAGACATAAAGCTGGAATGCAGAAAAATCAAGAAGAAAGCAGTAAAAGTAGNTGTCCTTTTATTTATTTCTGACAACTCTTGGAGCCTCTAGGACAGGACTGAACAAACACTGGCAGTGTATTCAGTGAATAGTCATGGAATTGGGCTAGCTGTGGAGGTTACCTAGTAGTGCTGTATTCCAAAGTTAAAGACATAAAGCTGGAATGCAGAAAAATCAAGAAGAAGGCAGTAAAAGTAGTTTCTTAAATATTCTAAAGTTAATGCAACTATTTCCATTTAGAACTCTTTGATTCTGTGCAAAAAAAAACGCATATGTGTACACATAGGTGCAAAGAATCATCAATCCATAACTTGGAAGAAAAAAAGAAGAAGAAGAAGACATATAAAGAGGAAGAACTCCGGGCTGTCTGGCAATCCCTGCTGCTGCCTCTGCTAAGTCGCTTCAGTCATGTCCGATTCTGTGCGACCCCATAGACGGCAGCCCACCAGGCTCCCCTATCCCTGGGATTCTCCAGGCAAGAACACTGGAGTGGGTTTCCATTTCCTTTTCTAATGCATGGAAGTGAAAAGTGAAAGTGAAGTCACTCAGTCGTGTGCGACTCAGCGACCCCATGGACTGCAGCCCACCAGGCTCCTCTGTCCATGGGATTTTCCAGGCAAGAGTACTTGAGTGGGGTGCCATTGCCTTCTCCAGTTAATTCACTAGTTTAGTATGCAATAAAATAACAGAGGCTTTGAATAAGTTAAACTGGCTAGTAACGACTAATCAGTTTTCTTCAGTGATTACTGTTCTTCTATATAGGCAGGATAATTAATTCACGGATGGTCTTTCTGGTCTATCTTCAACTATCCTTACACTACATAATCAATTAGGGACATCTTTTTACAGATATACGAAGAGAACACAGGTGGCTTTACATAAGTTGAGTTTGCTAAATCTATTTGTTATGACAAGGGATTTCTGACACAAAAATTGCTCACTGCACACTGAACCCCAGACAAGTGATGAAACAAGACAGCTGATGTTAGGAGGTATATGAGAATGGGGTAGGGTGAGAAGTCATGGTGTACCGGAGTGGGGTAGGGTGAGAAGTCATGGTATATGGGAGTGGGGTCATTAAGATATTTACTAATTATAATAACAGGACAGGACACAAAGCTGGAATATTGGAGTTTGGGATACAAAACACTCCCCCATCANATGTACTGTGAGTGTAAGTTAAATAAGCGGGGCGACAGTATACAGCCTTGACGTACTCCTTTTCCTATTTGGAACCAGTCTGTTGTTTCATGTCCAGTTCTAACTGTTGTTTCCTGGCCTGCATACAGTTAAGCTATTTCAAATCCTAAAAGCTAATGCTGTGAAAGTGCTGCACTCAATATGCTAGCAAATTTGGAAAACTCAACAGTGGCCACAGCACTGGAAAAGTTCAGCTTTCATTCCAATCCCAAAGAAAGGTAATGCCAAAGAATGCTCAGATTACCGCACAATTGCATTCTTCTCATGCTAGCAAAGTGATGCTCAAAATTCTCCAAGCTAGGCTTCAACAGTACCTAAACTGTGAACTTCCAGATGTTCATGCTGGTTTTAGAAAAGGCAGCAGAAACAAAGATCAAATTGCCAACATCCACTGTATTATCAAAAAGGCAAGAGTTCCAGAGAAACATCTATTTCTGCTTTATTGACTATGCCAAAGACTTTGACTGTATGGATTGCAACAAACTGGGAAATTCTGAAAGAGATGGGAATACCAGACCACCTGACCTGCCTCTTGAGAAATCTGTATGTAGGTCAGGAAGAAACAGTTAGAACTAGACATGGAACAACAGACTGGTTCTAAATCTGGAAAGGAATATGTGAAGTTTGTATATTGTCACCCTGCTTATTTAACTTATATGCAGAGTACATAATGAGAAATGCTTGGCTGGATGAAGCTCAAGCTGGAATCAAGATTGCTGGGAGAAATATCCATAACCTCAGATATGCGGATAACACCACCCTTATAGCAGGAAGGCAAAGATGAACTAAAGAGCCTCTTGATGGAAGTGAAATAGGAGAGTGAAAAAGTTGACTTAAAACTGAACATTCAGAAAACAAAGATCATGGCATCTGATCCTATCACTTCATGGCAAAAAGATGGGGAAACAATGGTAAAGTGACAGACTTTATTTTTAGGGGCTCCAAAATCACTGCAGATGGTGACTGCAGCCATGAAATTAAAACATGCTTGCTCCTTGGGAGAAAAGTTGCGACCAACCTAGACAGCTTATTGAAAAGCAGAGACATTACTTTGCCATCAAAAGTCCATCTAGTCAAAGCTATGTTTTATCCAGTAGTCATGTATGGATGTGAGAGTTGGACCATAAAGTAAGCTGAGCACCAAAGAATTGATGCTTTTGAACTGTGGTGTTGAAGAAGACTCTCGAGAGTCCATTGGACTGCAAGGAGATCCACCAGTCCATCCTAAAGGAGATCAGTCCTGAGTGTGCATTGGAAGGACTTGATGCTTAAGCTGAAACTCAAATACTTTGGCCACCTGATGCAAAGAGCTGACTCACTTGAAAAGACGGTGATCCTGGGAAAGATTGAGGGCAGGAAGAGAAGGGAGTGACAGAAGATGAGATGGTTGCATGGCATCACCAACTGCATTGACATGAGTTTGAGTAAACCCTAGGAATTGCTGCTGTTCAGGGACTCCTGGGCTTCTGGAGTCCTCCTGCTGCTGCTGCTAAGTCACTGCAGTTGTGTCCGACTTTGTGCGACCCCATAGATGTCAGCCCACCAGGCTCCTCCATCCATGAGATTTTCCAGGCAAGTGTATTGGAGTGGGGTGCCACTGCCTTCTCCGGTTCTGCAGTCCATGGGGTCACAAATAGTTGGACAAAACTGAGCGACTGAACTGAACACTCCTACACTGTTGGTGGGGATATAAATTGGTACAGTTACTGCAGACAACTGTATGAGAATTTCTTGACAAATAAAAATAGAGATACCATATGATCCAGAAATCTCATACCTAAGCATATATCTGGAGAAAACTATGATTTGAGAGTGTACATGCACCCCAATCTTCATGAAGCACTTTTTACAACAACCAAGGTATGGAATTAACCTTAATGTCCATCAGTGGAGGAATCGGTACAGAATATGTGGTATGTATGTACAGTGGATTATTACTCAGTCATTAAAAGAACAAAATTATGCCATTTACAGCAACATGAATTGATCTGGAGATTGTCATACTAAGTGAAGTAACTCGGACAGAGAGAGACAGCTATCATAGGATATTGTTTGTATGTGGAATCTAAAAAGTATGATACAGATAAACTTATTTACAAAACAGAAATGAACTCAAAAACTTAGAGATTGCCTTTATGGTTACCAAGGGGGAAGGATGTGGGGACAAGATAGAGAGTTTGAGATTGATTCAGTATTTTAAAATATTTATATTTTAATATTTAAATGTTAATATTTAATATTTGTAAAATATTTTAATATTAACATTTAAATATCAGTATTTTATATACTGCTGTATTTAAAACAGGTAACCAACAAGGATCTGCTACATAGAACAGGGAATTCTGCAATAATCTAAATGGAAAAAGAATTTGAAAGAGAATAGTTATGTGTGTGTGTGTGTATGTATATGTAATACTATGTCTGAATTACTCTGCTGCACACTTGAAACTATCACAGCATTGTAAATCAATTATGTTCAAATATAAAATTTAAAAAAAGCATAAAACATATACAGTATATTCACAACATGGTCTATTCTAAAACTTTCCATCACCTCAGAAACAGACCCTGTACCTATTAAGTAATCACTTCTCATTTCTCTTTCCACCCATCCCTTGGTAATCTCTAATCTGCTTTCAGTCTTTATGGTTTGTCTATTCTGAATACACTACATAAAAGAATAATGCAACATGTGACGTTTATGTCTGATTCTCTCACTTAACCAAGTGCTTTTGTGTTTCCCCCTTGTAGAATGTATCAATTCTCTGACCCTTGTAAAGGCTGCATAATGTTCCATTTCTGAATGCACAGATGTATACCACAATGTATTTTCCAGCCATGAACTGATGAATACTGTTTTCACTTTTTGGTTATCATCAGTAAAGCTTCTGTAAAGACTTCAGTACAAGTTTCAGTGTATTTATAGACATATATTTGCACTTCCCTTGGGTATACATCTTGGAATGGAATTGCTGTCTTATGCTATTTCTATGCTTAACTGTTTGAGATGCCTCCAAGTGGGTGCTCCATTTTTACAATCCCCATAGCAAAGTATTGGGATTGCTCTACATCCATGCTAATACTTATTATTTTAGCTTTTTCATTAAAGTCATCCCAGAGGGTGTAAAGTGATACATAATGATAAAGTCATTATGATTTTAATTTGCATTTCCATGGTGTCCAATTAGCCATCAAGTAGGGATTGAGAGTTTGACTGTGAATTAATCGTAGGCATAAAAGACCAATCCAAATCTGTTGGACTATGTAGCATCTTAAAAAGAAAAACATTAAAATAAACATCTCAAATTAAGAGATCTATTGCCATTTTGTCATTTTTGCTATATGGGTAGGGGGACTTATTAATTTTGTCTTTATTTTGTCATTGGAAGATTGATTTAAAACTGAGCCCTATTGATGAGAAATAAATATGTTTACACCCCAAGAAAATGTAAACATATTTATTCTTGACAAAACAATAGATGGAGAAACAATTGAAACAATGACAGACTTTATTTTCTTGGGCTCCAAAATTACTCCAGATGGTGACTGCAGCGATGAAAATAAAAGACGCTCCTTGGAAGAAAAGCTGTGACAAGCCTCAGTTCAGTTCAGTTCAGTTCAGTTGCTCAATCGTGTCTGATTCTTTGCGACTCCATGGACTGAAGCACACCAGGCTTCCCTGTTCATCACCACTCCTGAAGTTTGCTCAAACTCATGTCCATCGAGTGGATGATGCCATCCAACTATCTTATCCTCTGTTGTCCCTTTCTCCTCTTGCCTTCAATCTTTCCCAGCATCAGGGTCTTTCCAAGGAGTCAGTTCTTTGCATCAGATGGTGAGAGTATTGGAGTTTCAGCTTTAGCATTAGTCCTTCCAATGAATATTTAGGACTCATTTCCTTTAGGATGGACTGGTTGGATCTACTTGCAATCCAAGGGACTCTCAAGAGTCTTCTCCAACACCACAGCTCAAAAAGCATCAGCTTTGGCACTTCTTTGGTACTCAGCTTTCTTTATAGTCCAACTCTCAAATCCATACATGACTACTGGAAAAACCATATCTTTGACTAGACAGACATTTTCTGGCAAAGTAGTCTCTGCTTTTTAATATGCTGTCTTGGTTGGTCATAACTTTTCTTCTGGAGCAAGCATCTTTTAATTTCATGGATGCAGTCACCATCTGCAGTGCTTTTGGAGCCCAAAAACTAAAGTCTCTCAACTGTTTCCATTGTTTTCCCATCTATTTACCATGAAGTGATGGGACCAGATGCTATGGTCTTAGTTTTTTGTATGTTGAGTTTTAAATGAACTTTTCACTCTCCTCTTTCACTTTCATCAAGATGTTTTTCAGTTCTTCTTTGCTTTCTGCCATAAGGGTGGTATCATCTGTGTATCAGAGATTATTGATATTTCTCCTGGCAAATTTTATTCCAGCTTGTGCTTCATCTAGTCTAGTATTTCACATGCTATACTCTGCATATAAGTTAAATAACAGGGTGACAATATACAACCTTGATGCACTCCTTTCCCTGACAAACCTATACAGCATATTAAAAAGCAGAGACATTACTTTTCTGACCAAGGTCCATATCATCAAAGCTATGGTTTTTCCAGTAGTCATGTATAGATGTGAGAGCTGGATAATAAAAAAGGCTGGGCAGTGAAGAACTGATGCTTTAGAACTGTGGTGCTGGAGAAGATTCAAGGATCCCTTGGACAATGAGGAGGTCAATCCAGTGCATCCTAGAAGAAATCAGCCCTGAATATTCATTGGAAGGACTGATGCTGAAGCTTCAATACTTTGGCCACTTGATGCGAAGAAGCAACTGTTCCTGGGAAAGTTTGAAGGCAGGAGGAGAAGCAGATGACAGAGGATGAGATGGTTGGATGGTATCACTGACTCAATGCCTGTGAGCTTGAAGCAAACTTCAGGAAATCGTGAAGTACTGGGAACCCCGGCTTGCTGCAGTCTGTGGGGTCACAAAGAGTTTGACACAACTGCGTGACTGAACAGTAACACAACAACATCCAAAGGACCCACAGTAAATGTTGAGTAGACCTAGTTCTTCACTGCACACCCATTGCATGAGGCTGTCGAAGGCCAGCCAGCAGCTGTGAGTCCCCAGTATCTATTGTGTGTGGACACGGGTACACAGACTGAGCGGGGAGCATGTGCCTTCTGCCATTTTCTGTGGTTGCAGGAGTTGGAGCAAGTTACTCTTTAGGTGGCTCCTTATGCTTCATGGCCTTGAAAGGAGAGTGATTAGGAGGGCCTCAAATAGTGCCTGGGCCTTCCCAGGTATCTCAGTAGTAAAGAACTGTCTGTCAATGGAGAAGCCACAGGAAATGAGGGCCGCATTCCTGGATCAGGGAAGATCTCCTGGAGGATGAAATGGAAATTCATAGCAGTATTCTTGCTGGGATAATCTCCTGGACAGAGAAGCCTGGTGGGCTAAAGTCCTTGGGGTTGCAAAGAGTTTGACACAACTGTGCATCTGAGCACACTCACACAATATCCAATGATCTTAAAGACTTTTTCAAGCTCTTTACCACTTCCATATCTTCTTTGAAGAAATAATTGTCCAAGTCCTTTATAAATTTTTTAAAGAAGTGTCCTTTTTTTTTTTTTCTGACAAACTGTAAGCACTATTTGGGCTTCCCTGGTGGCTCAGCTGGTAAAGAATCCACCTGCAATGTGGGAGATGCTGGTTTGATCCCTGTGTTGGGAAGATCCCCTGAAGAAGGGAAAGGCTACCCACTCCAATATTCTGGCCTGGAGAATTCCATGAACTGTAATAAATTTATCCCTCAAAAAAAATTATCCCTTGTTTCTTCTAATAGTTTGCTAAAATTTTAACTTATATTTTGTTGTGATTTATTGTGTGTGTGTGTGTGTGTGTGTGTGTGTGTGTGTGTATGGAATGGGATTAAGGTACATATTATTTCCTTTTCAATTGGTTATTCGCTTATTCCAGTGCTACTGGCAATGCATTCCAGGATTCTTGCCTGGGAAGCCTCATGGACAGTGAAACCTGGTGAATTACAGTCTATGGTGTCACAAAGAGTTGGGCACAAGTTACTGACTAAACAACAAGAAAATATTCTTTTCAATACTATTATAAATGAATTTTATAATCTTTATTTCCTTTTCAGCTTTTCATTGACAGTGTATAGGCAACTTTGCTGAGTTTGATTATTAGTTCTAATGTTCAGTTCAGTTTAGTTCAGTCACTCAGTCGTGTCCAACTGTTTGTGATCCCATGAATCGCAGCACACCAGGCCTCCCTGTCCATCACCAACTCCCAGAGTTCACACAGACTCGTGCCCATCGAATCAGTGATGCCATCCAGCCATCTCATCCTCTGTCGTCCCCTTCTTCTCCTGCCCCCAATCCCTCTCAGCATCAAAGTCTTTCCAGTGAGTCAACTCTTCGCATGAGGTGGCCAAAGTACTGGAGCTTCAGCTTTAGCATCATTTCTTCCAAACAAATCCCAGGGCCGATCTCCTTCAGAATGGACTGGTTGGATGTCCTTGCAGTCCAAGGGACTCTCAAGAGTCTTCTCCAACACCACAGTTCAAAAGCATCAATTCTTCGGCACTCAGCCTTCTTCACAGTCCAACTCTCACATCCATATATTCAAGTATATGTGTGAGTGTTTGTTGGTAGGTATAGGGGAGGAGGTTCTATAAGTTTTTCTATATATAGGATTATGTCATCTTGAGAATAAAAGCGGCTTTGTTTTTCTCTTTCCACTGTGGACCTCCTTTCTCTTAGTTGATGATGTGGTCTTGCTAGAATTTCCAGTACAATGTGTAATAGGTGAAAATGGCCACCCTTTTCTTGTTCGTATGTTAGGGGCAAGAGGTCAGTCTTTCCAAATGTGATGTCAGTTATGTGTTTTTGGTAAATGCCCCTTATCATGTTAAGGATAAACTATTCCTAATTTGTTTAGTGCTTTTTAAAACAAAGGAGTGCTGAATCTTGAAAAGTTATTTTTATTCATTTGTTGAGATGATCTTGTGACTTTTTCCCCCTTATCTATTTACGTGATGTGTTAAACTGACTGAATTTCCTATGTTCAATGGG
Source organism: Neotragus moschatus (assembly GCA_006410615.1). Taxonomy (NCBI): domain Eukaryota; kingdom Metazoa; phylum Chordata; class Mammalia; order Artiodactyla; family Bovidae; genus Neotragus; species Neotragus moschatus. Next base: position 473,342 of record SJYA01001030.1, on the reverse strand, counting down.
CTTTGTGAACCTTGGGTAAATCATAATTGTTTAGGATGTATCACCCTTTTAATATACTTTTGAATTTTATTTTTAATTATTTTCTTGAAGACTTGGGTACTTACATTAATAAGAAGTATGATTGCAGTTTTCTTACTTTGTGTATCAGAGTAATTCTAGCATCACAGAATGCGTTAGGAATGTTTCCTCTTCTTTTATTTTTTGGAACGAGTTTGAGCAGGATTGGGGTTAATTCTTCCTTACAGATCTTTATTCAACGAGTAGCAAATTCTACTCATTGGAGCCTCTTGGTCTTAGGCATTTCTCTTTAGATTTCTCATTACTTAATCCCTTTGCTTAACATAGGTGTGCTACGATTTTTTTTATTTGAGTCCAATTTGATAATTTGCATGTTTCTAAGTACTTTTTCTATCATCTAGATGATCTATTTTTATAAAAAATTATGTAGGGTCATAGTAATGTTTCTGCATTCATTTCTGTTTTTAGTATTTTATATATTCCTTTTTTTCCAGTTTTACTAGCAGCTTATCAGTTTTATCTTAAAATTCATTTGGTTTCATGTTTTATTTTTGTTTCTTTTATATTTTTTCTTTTGCTTACTCTGATTTTTATTATCTCCTTCCTTCAACTTGCTTTGGGTTTACTTTGCTATTATTTTTCTAGCTCTTTAAGATAAAAAAAAATTAGGTTACTGGTTTAGAATGTTTATTTTATAATGCAGGCATTTATAGCTATACATTTCTTTCTGAATAATGTTTTTGTTGCATCCTATAAATTTTGTTGTATTGTGATTTTATTTTCATGCATATAAAAATATTTTCTAACTTTTCCAGTGATTTCTTCTTTGACTCATTGTTTTTAAAATGGTGTTTCTTATTCTCCCATATTTCCCAGTTTTCCTTCTGCTATTAATTTCTACTTTCATTCCATTGTGGTCATAAAACATACTTTGTATGATTTCACTCTTTTAAAATATATTGAGAGTTGTTTTATTGTCTACCATATGGTCTATCCTGTAAAATGTTACATGTGCACTTGAGATAAAGATGTGTTTTTCAATTGCTATGTGAGTATTCTGTGCGTCTATTATGTATAGTTGGTTTATAGTGTTGATCAAGTCCCCAATTTCCTTTTGATGTTCTGTGTAAATGTTCTATTCATTATCGGAAGGCTGATATTGAAATCTACAACTGTTGTGTTGAATGGTCTATTTCTCTCTTCAGTTCTGCCACTGATTGCTTCAGTGTCCATAATAAGGTTTTATTGGAACACAGCCATCCTCATTTACCATACTGTCTGTGCCTGCTTTTGTATGCAACAACTGACTTAAGAAATTGAGACAGGGATTGTATGAGCCTCAAAGTTTAAAATAGTCCCTGTCTGGGTCTTTACAGGGCATTTTTACCAAAAGAGAATGGCAGAAAACCTAGAAAGACAAGATCAACAAAGGGTTTTTCATACAATTTTGCCTTTTGACTAATACACTTTGAGTTGATCATGAAAAAGTCCAGATATTTAACATAACAAAGTGGTATCTATGTTTAGAGGAGATCATTTCAAATGGAAGAATGTAAAGTCATGTTTCCTGGTCATACTATCAATGATAAAATTATGGTTAAAAAAAAGAAAGAAAAGACTCATTATGAGTGATTTATGTCAACCAATTAAATTAGTTTTAAAAATTTATAAAAGGTGTCATTTTTAAACCCCAAAACTCTTTTATGACAATGTGCATTAATACACGAAAACCACAAGAGAACTTCTTTAACAGATAAAGTCTATTTTCTATAATGTATCCAAGCATCATATTAATAGTAAAACAGATAATATTACTTTAAAAAAGTTAACAAAATATGCATTCACATTCGCTGGTACTATTGTATTCAGTATGTGTAAGAATTATGGGTAGTAAAATAAAGCAGAATAAATAAAGGATATTTAAAGGCTAAAATAAAGAAATTTTCATTTTTCAGCCACCAGATAACTAAATAAACAAAGAAAAAAAGAATTTGATTCCTACACAGAGTTCGGTAGCATTACATATAATAGAAACATAAAGCAGCAAACATAAATTTAAAAACATTATCTAAACTAGCAATATAAATTAAGAGACCTATGCAGATGTATGCATACATGTATAATATTTATTAAGAAAAAGCTTTGACAAAGGTCAACACCCAGAAAATGGGTAAAGAAGGAACCAACCTCAACATAGGGCTTCCCTCGAAGCTCATTCAGTAAAGAATCTGCCTGCAATGCAAGAGACCTGGGTTTGATTCCTGGGTTGGGAAGTTCCCCTGAAAAAGGAAATGACCACCCACTCCAGTATTCTTGCCAATCCATCTTCCATATCCATGGGGTTGCAAGACACAACTAAACGTTGATGATGATGACCTCAGCATATCATATATGACAAACCCACGGTAAATATTATTCTCAATGGTGAAAAATGGAAAGCATTTCCTCTAAGATCAGGAATAAGACAAGGGTCCCCACTCTCACCATTATTATTCAATACAGTTTTTTTTTTTTTAAGTCCTAGCCATGGCATCATAGAAAAAATGTAAATGCAAGGAATTTAGATTGAAAAAGAAGAAGTAAAGCTCACTGTTTGCAGATGACATGATACTATACATGTGTGTTGTCCTAAGCTGCTTCAGTCATGTCCAACTCTTTGCGACTCTATGGACTGTAGCCTACCAAGTTTCTCTGTCCATGGGATTCTCCAGGCAAGGATACTGGAGTGGGTTGCCATTTCCTGTTCCAGGGAATCTTCCTGACCCAGGGATCAAACCCACATCTCTTATGTCTCCCGCTTTGGCAACAGGGTTCTTTACCACTAGCGTCACCTGGGGAGCCCAAAACCTACACATAGAAAGCCCTAAAGATGCCACCAGAAAATTACCTGAGTTAATCAGTTAATATAGTAAAGTCACAGGATATATAGTTAATACAAAGAAATTGCTTGTATTTCTATCAGTTCAGTTCGGTCGCTCAGTCTTGTCTGACTCTTTGCCACCCCATGAATCGCAGCACCCCAGGCCTCCCTGTGCATCACCAACTTCGAGAGTTCACCCAAACTCATGTCCCTTGAGTCGGTGATGCCATCCAACCATCTGATCCTCTGTTGTCCCCTTCTCCTCCTACCCCCAATCCCTCCCAGCAACCGGGTATTTTCAAATGAGACAAAACTTCGCATGAGGTGGCCAAAGAATTGGAGTTTCAGCCTCAACATCAGTCCTTCCAATGAACACCCAGGACTGATCTTCTTTAAGATGGACTGGTTGGATCTCNGTTCACGTATTTCTTAAGCCTGGCTTGGAGAATTTTGAGCATTACTTTACTAGCATGTGAGATGAGTGCAATTGTGTGGTAGTCTGAGCATTCTTTGGCATTGCCTTTCTTTGGGATTAGAATAAAAACTGACCTTTTCCAACCCTGTGGCCACTGCTGAGTTTTCCCAATTTGATGGCATATTGAGTGCAGCGCTTTCACAGCATCATCTTTCAGGATACAGATCCCAAATTCCAGAATAGGTGAGAAGAGATGTATTAATGAGAGGAAAATTTACTATTGACTTTTAAAGAAACGTATTTATTAATTTGGGCTTCCCCGGTGGCTTAGTTGTTAAAGAATCCACTTGCAATGCAGGAGTCCCAGGTTCAATACTTGGATCAGGAAGATTCCCTGCAGAAGAAAATGGCAACCCACATCAGTATTCTTGTCTGGGAAACCCCATGGACAGAGGAGCCTGACAGGCTACAGTCCATGGATTCTCAAGAGTTGGGCATGACTTAGTGACTACACAACAAAATTGATAAATTTAAATATGAATGAGGAAAAAATACCTTGAGTACCCAGCTGTCTCTTGAAGGCTCTGGCAGAAAGAATTAAAGCCTATTAAGGGAAAATATAAAAAGTGTGATTGAGTTTGACTAGTTTAAGGTTTGTTTGTTCAAGAATAAAGGAAGGATTTTCTACAAAGTAGTCACTCAGCAAGACATCTAAGCATATCTAAGGGGCCACCATAACTAGTACAATCTTAGGGCCTCGGAGAGAAATTGCACTGAGATATCTTATTACAGGGAGATAAACAGAGTCACAGAGCTGCACAAATTGCTTTTCTGCTGGTTGTTGTCGTTTGCTTTTTTTCTTACCAGAGACATTTTTTGCAGAAAATGAGTCATCATTAATTTACTGATCAATTAAACACATTTATTTTCTCACTTTCTCATAGCACTCACAGAGGGACTATTTTTATGATAGCCGTGTTACTTCTTTTAATGAATAAATTGTGAAGTTATCAAAGAATGTCATACAGTATAACAGTAAAACAAAATATTTGAATTTTAAACACTATTATTACCAATGCTCTAGAGTTAAAAATAAGATATGCATATATTAACATCAGTGTAAAACATGATTAATTATAGTGTTGCATACTCAGTTGCCAAAGTCTTGTCAGACTCTTTGAGATCCCATGTTTCCTTCTCTAGGGGATCTTCCCGACTCGTGGATTGAACCCAGATCGCCTGCATTGCAGGCAGATTGTTTACCACTGGCCATGTGGGAAGCTGTGATTAATTATAGAATTGTGGTTAAATCACTGATAGAGCAAACTACCTATACCTGATCATCTTTAGAAAAACACTTGATTATATGTGCAGCAATGAGTCACATAATGAATAAAATGTTCTCCAGTGATTAGAGTACTGAAATCATTTTTCATGCTTGAATAAAAGACAATGTCCATGCAGGTAAATAACTGAGAGGTGGACAGAGTTTCCAAATAACTCTGATGTTTGACTCAATGTTGCCTATTACTAATTATAAAATAACTTTTATAATAACTATGACTTCAAAACCATAAATAAAATTTATAGCTAAAGAATGATCAGAATGAGTGTACATATCTAACCAGCTACTTGTCAAGTTAATTACATTTTATTTCATGCTATTTTTGAATTTTACTTTTATGAAATTTTATAGGTAAGCATTTCACATGAAAGTTGGTAAAAAATGCTATAAAACTCACAGTAGAAAATGAATACAAGTTAGGCTTATCTAAAAATAATGGAGAATTTTTACTACTTTATTAATTTTAAGCATCACAATAGTAATCTAATGAAAATTCTAAAATTAAAAACAGCTAGGATCAATTTGATATGCCTATAAATATATTAAGAAAAGAAATATATGTGCTATTGTTTTAAGAGAGTGACAAAGAGGAAATGCAAGTGTACAAATAATTTGGGCAATTTGTATACTGATGTGGTTTACCCGAAGAGTAGAGAAGAATAGAGAATGATCAGGAAAAGAACAAGACTTATGAAACATGTAAATCAGCTGTGTCAGTGTTTCTTGAAACAGGATACAAACGCTATAGGATTGGGCAAGGTAAGAATACAATTGTTTTTAAACCACCCAATTCACCCTATCTTGTGAAGGAAGAAATACACAAGAAAATAAAACAACAGCATAAATTTTCTAAATATGTCATCAGTTAGAAACCAAGGATGTATTGTCTTTAAGAAATAATGAAGAAAATGTATCAATAAAACAGATGAATAGTGATAGGAAGCATAACAAATTGGAGAGACAACACATAAAGAAGACGGTCTTGCCTGTAAATAGGAGATAAAATATTAAAATTCCTGGGTACAATTGATATAAGTTAGTGAAACAGGTTTTTCTTAAAAAGAAAAAAAAGCATTTTGAAGAGACTAGTTTATTAAAAGAAAAGGCACCATGTTAAATCAACAGTAGAGAATGTATAATCAATTGAGAATCCGTCCAGAAAGCCGATATAGGAGAGATAAAAGATGGAACTAACTTAGCAATTTCTGAATTTTACTCAGTAATGAGAGAGGTTCATTGATTACTGAGAAAATAGGTGAGTATTGAGATGAAACTAAAAAGTGAAGTGAAAGTGAAGTCGTTAGTCGTGTCCGACTCTTTGCAACCCCATAGACTGTAGCCTACCATAGACTATAGCCTACAGGCTTCTCCATCCATGGGAGAAGCAAGAGTACTGGAGTGGGTTGCCATTTCTTCCTCCAAGGGATCTTCCCAACCCAGGAACCAAACTCAGGTCTCCCGCATTGCAGGCAGACGCGTTACCCTCTGAGCTACCAGGGAAACTAAAAGGTAAAAGACAATTGGGAAGAAGGTAGAAAATCAAAAGGCTCTTCCCTTATTGGTCTATACAGCTGAGAGCATCCTGACAGATCTGAGAGCTTGAGGAAATTACTGCCTTGATCGTTATTATTCTGCTTCATGTGTAAGTGAGGGAGATTGTCCAAAGGGAAAATGTAGCGGGTAGTTCCTCAGTCTTCCTAGGAGGACATCCAAAAAACTGACAAATCAGTCCCAAGCATAGGAATCAGGTGCCAGTGTTTGAACATGTGTTAGGAATGGCATCTTAATTCCCACCTCGGCTCACTCTTGTGTAGTGATCCCAGAATAATAGTTTTCTGCTTAGATTCTTGTTTATTGCAATTATTCTATGTCATATTAACTAAAGATGCTATTCTGTCAACTCTCTGAAAAATAGATGTGCATGCATGCTAACTCTCTTCAGTCACGTCTGATTCTTGGAAGACACTATGGACTGTAGCCCGCCAGGCTCCTCTGTCCATGGGATTCTCCAGGCAAGTATACTGGAGAGAGTCGCCATACCCTCCTCCAGGAAATCTTCTGGATCCAAGGATTGAATCCACCTCTCTTATGTCTCCTGCAATGGCAGGTGAGTTCTTTACTACTAGTACAGCCTGGGAAGCCAGAAAAATAGACAGGCTCACCACTTTAAGAGCTATCCAGTTAAGGAAAACATCTGATAATCAATAAGACAAGAACAATGGCAGGTTGAGATATGTGGGCGGGGGAAGATCTAGGTGACAGGATTTGATTTTCCATTTTCCTTTCCTCCAGTTCTTCCAAAACTGGAGGGGAAAAAAAAAAAAAAAACACAGAGAAGAAAAACAGAAACAGAGTCCCTACATTATCCCATTTATCCATATAACATGTTAATTAGATCAATGCTATGATGTGTATTTTATGCACACGGAAACTGGGACTAATAGAAACTAAAGGAACTTACCCAGTGTTTGCTAGTAAATGATAGGATTGAGGTTGAAATCCAGGGTATTCTGCCAGTACTTGATTTGATTAGGATGTTATTAAACCCAGAGGGACAACACCAAAGACTAATGATTAACAGCAATGACTTTGAAGGCATATTGCATGGCTGTAACCCTGATCAGTGACAGCCGCACTCAGTTCAGTCACTCAGTTTTGTCCCACTCTGTGCACCAGAAAAGACTGCAGCACGCCAGGCTTCCTTGTCCATTACCAACACCTGGAGCTTGCTCAAACTCATGTCCATCCAGTTGGTGATGCCATCCAACCATCTCATCTTCTGTCCACCCCTTCTCCTCCCACCTTCAATCTTTCCCAGCATCAATGACTTTTCAAATGAGTCACATTTTGGCCACATCGGGTGGCCAAAATATTGTAGTTCCAGCTTCAGCATCAGTCCTTCCAATGAATATTCAGGACTGATTTCCTTTAGTATGGACTGGTTGGATCTCCTTGCAGTCCAAGGGACCCTCAAGAGTCTTCTCCAACACCACAGTTCAAAAGCATCAATTCTTTGGCACTCAGATTTCTTTATAGTCCAACTCTCACATCCACACATGACTACTGGAAAAACCATAGCTTTGACTAGATGAAACTTTGTTGGCAAAGTAATGTCTCTGCTTTTTAATGTGCTGTCTAGGTTGGTCATAGCTTTTCTTCCAAGGAGCAAGTGTCTTTTAATTTCATGGCTGCAAATCACTATCTGCAGTGATTCTGGAGCCCAGAAAAATAAAGTCTGTCACTATTTCCATTGTTTCCCCATCTATTTGCCATGAAGTGATGGGATCAGATGCCATGATCTTTGTTTTTGAATGTTGAGTTTCAATTCAACATTTTCATTCTCCTCTTTCACTTTCATCAGGAGGCTTTTCAGTTCCTCTTTGCTTTCTGCCATAAGGGTGGTGTCATCTGCATATCTGAGGATATTGACATTTCTCCCAGCAATCTTGATTCCAGCTTGTGCTTCATCTAGCCTGACATTTTGCCTGATGAACTCTGTATATGTTAAATAAACAGGGTGAGAATAAACAGCCTTGACATACTTCTTTCCAAATTTGGAACCAGTCCATTGTTCCATGTCTGGTTCCAACTGTTGCCTCTTGACCTGCATACAGGTTTCTCAGGAGGCAAGTAAGGTGGTCTGTCTGGTATTCCCACCTCTTTAAGAATTTTCAACAGTTTATTGTGATTCACACAGTCAAAGGCTTTGACATAGTCAATAAAGCAAAACTAGATGTTTTTTTCTGGAATTCTTGCTTTTCCTATGATCCAACAGATATTGGCAATTTGATCTCTGGTTTCTCTGCCTACCAGTTTAAATTATACATAATGGCTCACCTCTGGGAACACTTCCTTCCAGGTAATGGGTATTAAGCTAAAACATGTTTGTTTAGATAAATCACCTTTGTTTTTGATGGTAGCTGCAGCCATGAAATTAAAAGATGCTTGCTCCTTGGAAGAAAAGCTATGATTAACCTAGACAGCATATTAAAAAGCAGAGACATTACTTTGCCAACAAAGTTCTGTCTAGTCAAGGCTATGGTTTTTCCAGTGGTCATGTATGGATGTGAAGTTGGACTGTGAAGAAAGCTGAGCACCGAAGAATGATGCTTTTGAACTGTGGTGTTGGAAAGGGCTCTCGAGATCTCCTTGTATGGCAAGGAGATCCAACCAGTTCATCCTAAAGGATGTCAGTCCTGAATATTCATTGGAAGGACTGATGCTGAAGCTAAAACTCCAATATTTTGGCCACCTAATGCAAAGAATTGGCTCACTGGAAAAGACTCTGATGCTGGGAAAGATTGAAGGCACGAGGAGAAGGGGACGACAGAGGATGAGATGGTTGGATGGCATCACTGACTCAGTGGACATGAGTTTGAGTATACTCTAGAAATTGGTAATGGACAGCGAAGCCTGGTATGCTGCAGTCCATGGGATTGCAAAGAGTCGGACAGGGCTGAGTGACTGAACTGAATCCTGATCAGCCACTTCCAACTGTAAAATGGCAAATTTAGCAGTCTCTGTTGGTATCTTATTTTCTCATCTTTAAAATGGGCACCGCAATTGAGAAATTCTTAATGAGATTTTTTGAGGATTACATGAGTTATTGTTTATAAAATTTAAGAAGAATACCAAGCACACAAGTTCTGTATTTGTTAGGTAATTTTTTATTCTTTCAGTATTTGCATATGCTGAAAAATAATACAGAAATTTTTGTTCTAAACACTTCACTGTGCTACACTGTATACACTAAATCCTCTGATTTTTTTTCTTTCTTTTTTTTTTTT
>SJYA01001030.1:396893-463108 GCA_006410615.1 Neotragus moschatus | reverse complement strand
AAAGCAGAGACATTACTTTGCCAACAAAGTTCTGTCTAGTCAAGGCTATGGTTTTTCCAGTGGTCATGTATGGATGTGAAGTTGGACTGTGAAGAAAGCTGAGCACCGAAGAATGATGCTTTTGAACTGTGGTGTTGGAAAGGGCTCTCGAGATCTCCTTGTATGGCAAGGAGATCCAACCAGTTCATCCTAAAGGATGTCAGTCCTGAATATTCATTGGAAGGACTGATGCTGAAGCTAAAACTCCAATATTTTGGCCACCTAATGCAAAGAATTGGCTCACTGGAAAAGACTCTGATGCTGGGAAAGATTGAAGGCACGAGGAGAAGGGGACGACAGAGGATGAGATGGTTGGATGGCATCACTGACTCAGTGGACATGAGTTTGAGTATACTCTAGAAATTGGTAATGGACAGCGAAGCCTGGTATGCTGCAGTCCATGGGATTGCAAAGAGTCGGACAGGGCTGAGTGACTGAACTGAATCCTGATCAGCCACTTCCAACTGTAAAATGGCAAATTTAGCAGTCTCTGTTGGTATCTTATTTTCTCATCTTTAAAATGGGCACCGCAATTGAGAAATTCTTAATGAGATTTTTTGAGGATTACATGAGTTATTGTTTATAAAATTTAAGAAGAATACCAAGCACACAAGTTCTGTATTTGTTAGGTAATTTTTTATTCTTTCAGTATTTGCATATGCTGAAAAATAATACAGAAATTTTTGTTCTAAACACTTCACTGTGCTACACTGTATACACTAAATCCTCTGATTTTTTTTCTTTCTTTTTTTTTTTTTGACCAGCTGCCTTATCATGTCAAATGCAAATATATAGGCTGTCTTTTGGAATTTGACATAAGAGTTTTAGCAGCAGTTTAAAGCAGGACAATTTTATGAAACCTGGATAATATAAATAAACAATAATAAATCAATAAAAGTCTTATTAGTAGCATTGCTTATCCTCTTTTGACTATTCCAGTAGTAGAAAGATTATACGTGGATAATAAAACACAATACTGACAAAAGGGACATTCCTTGTCCAGGTTTCTGTGATATTGAAATATCCCCTGTGAGTGCTAAGAAAAAATTGTGAATCATGTGTAAGTTTCACATATTGTCACATTCATCAGATGTCCTGATATCCCTTCCACTTCCATATTTCTCAGAGACTTTATCTTTTGGGATTTCTCTACAATTCTACTTTCTCCTTTATATAGAAGAGCATGCCATATAATATTAGCATCATTTGTGTAGAGTCAAATTACATAAATAATATTGTCAAGCAGCATTCCTAATTTTAATAATGATCCTCCAAATGACAAAGAAATCTCATGCTTCTGAAACTAGGTAATCTCTAGTGGTCTGCTAGTAATATTTCATTAATATCCTCCATCCACGAGCTTTCAAACACCTTTAAGAAAAAAGAAGAAAAAGATGAGTGACTTCAGGGAAGGTTCCACCATGATCATTATTTAACATATGATAGCTGTCATCAAGGCCCATGTCTATTTCAGAGGAGTGGATACTTTACAATATTGAGTCTGTGAAACATCCTAGTTCATTAGTTCTGGCCAAGAGAAGGACTTGGTTCATTAGTCAGAGGAATTAACTCATCCATCATATACAGTAACACAAAAACTGGACCTCTACTGCCGTTCTTTCATTTATAAATGATCATTTCTCCCTCTGATGTTCTCTATCCTATATTGATAAGCAATTATTTTTTATGTCATCTTGCTGTTGATTCATGAAGAGCTTTTTTCTTGTTATAACAAAATTGACTTTTAAAAAAGAAATGATTTTTATGGAAATATGAAAAAATCCAGTGCCCTGCTGAATATTTTATATATAATTTTACTTTATGTTTTCATTATATACCAATACTTTTCATTGAAACTTCAACCAACTTTCTAAAAGGGCAAATACTATTCCATGTAAATGTTATCTTCTTTAACTTACTTTACTCAGCTATAAAATGTGATACGTGTGCTAATTTGCTTCAGTCGTGTCTGAATCTTTGCGACCCTATGGACCATAGCCAGCCAGGCTCCTTTGTCCATGGGATTTTCCAAGCAGGAATACTGGGGTGGGTTGCCATGCCCTCCTCCAGGGAATCTTTCTCACCCAGGGATCGAATCTGTGTCTTTTATGTCTCCTGCATTGGCAAGCAGGTTCTTTACCAGTAGTGCCATTTTGGAAGCCCTAAAATGTGATGCAAATTTGTTTATATTTCACAATTGTGAAAATATACGTATAAAAACCATAGCATAATACCTATATAGAGTAATTGTTTATAATATTACATGTTGACTAAATTTAATACATAATTATAATTTTTTACTTAAAAAATTATGCCAGAATATCCATAGTATAGAAAAAATGATACAGAAAGCTGTGGTGAATAATATACACCTATAACTTCTTTAGAGATAAACACAATTAACATTTTTTGTTTCCATCTTGAATTTATCTTGTGGGCAGATATGTTTGTGCTTCAGTTCAGTTCAGTCGCTCAGTCATGTCCGACTCTTTGGGANTTATGCCAGAATATCCATAGTATAGAAAAAATGATACAGAAAGCTGTGGTGAATAATATACACCTATAACTTCTTTAGAGATAAACACAATTAACATTTTTTGTTTCCATCTTGAATTTATCTTGTGGGCAGATATGTTTGTGCTTCAGTTCAGTTCAGTCGCTCAGTCATGTCCGACTCTTTGGGACCCCATGAAGCACAGCCTGCCAGGCCTTCCTGTCCATCACCAACTCCTGGAGTCCACCCAAACCCATCAATCGAGTCAATAATGCCATCCAACCATCTCATCCTCTCTCATCCCCTACTTCTCCTGCCTCAATATTCCCCAGCATCAGAGTCTTTTCCAATGAGTCAGCTCTTCGTATCAGGTGGCCAAAGGATTGGAGTTTCATCCTCAGCATCAGTCCTTCCAATGAACACCCAGGACTCATCTCCTTTAGGATGGACTGGTTGGATCTCCTTGCAGTCCAAGGGACTCTCAAGAGTCTTCTCCAACACCACAATTCAAAAGCATTAATTCTTTGGTGCTCAGCTGTCTTCACAGTCCAACTCTCACATCCATACATGACCACTGGAAAAACACCTTTATTGAAAAATAATGTATTTGCTTTTTAATATGCTGTCTAGATGGGTCATAACTTTCCTTCCAAGGAGTAAGCATCTTTTAATTTCATGGCTGCAGTCACCATCTGCAGTGATTTTGGAGCCCATAGAAATAAAGTCTGGCACTGTTTCCACTGTTTCCTCATCTATCTGCCATGAAGTGATGGGACTGCATGCTATGATCTTCGTTTTCTGAATATTGAGCTTTAAGCCAACATTTTCATTCTCCTCTTTCACTTTCATCAAGAGATTCTTTAGTGGTGTCACTTTTCGCCATAAGGGTGGTGTCATCTGCATATCTGAAGTTATTGACATTTCTCCTGGCCATCTTGATTCCAGCTTGTCCTTCATCCAGCCCAGCATTTCTCATGATGTACTCTGCATATAAGTTAAATAAGCAGGGTGACAATATACAGCCTTGACATACTCTTTTTCCTATTTGGAACCAGTCCGTTGTTCCATGTCCAGTTCTAACCATTGCTTCCTGACCTGCACACAGTTTTCTCAAGAGGCAGGTCAGGTGGTCTGGTATTCCCATCTCTTTCAGAATTTTCCACAGTTTATTGTGATCCACACAGTCAAAGGCTTTGGCATAGTCAGTAAAGCAAAAAAATATATATATTTTTTCTGGAACTATCTTCCTTTTTTGATGATCCAGCAGATGTTCTCGATTTGATCTCTGATTCCTCTATCTTTTCTGAAGCCAGCATGGACATTTGGAAGTTCACTGTTCATGTATTGCTGAAGCCTGGCTTGGAGAATTTTGAGCATTACTTTACTAGCATGTGAGATGAGTGCAATTGTGCAGTAGTTTGAACATTCTTTGGCATTGCCTTTCTTTGGGATTGGAAAACTGATCTTTTCCAGTCCTTTGCATTTCCTTTTCTTGGGGATCGTCTTGATCCCTGTCTCCTGTACAATGTCACGAACTTCCATCCATAGTTCATCAAGCACTCTATCAGATCTAGTTCCTTAAATCTATTTCTCACTTCCACTGTATAGTCATAAGGGATTTATTTAAGCCATCCCTGAATGGTCTAGCTATTTTCTCCACTTTCTTCAATTTCAGTCTGAATTTGGCAATAAGGAGTTCATGATCTGAGCCACAGTCAACTCCTGGTCTTGCTTAAGTTAAGTGATCACCATATATCTAAAAGGCTTGCTCATTTATTCTGGTAGAGAGTACATGAATCACATAGAGGTCTATTCTGCCTACTCCCAAGAGATTACCTGACCTTCCCTCTGAATAATATCCTCCAAGAAAAGGCCAATGCCATATAAGTAAATCCAGATATCCCTTCTATTTTCCTGCATTTGACCATAGATGGTATCATCTTCTTTTTTTAACATTTACTTCCGAGGATATACACATTTTTTCTTCTGCAGGCACATGTAATATTGCTATTTCCTACTTCAGATGGGCTTGCCTTAGAGGTCTACTTTCCAGTCCCCTCAGAGGATTTCATTCCAGGAGACTTAATTTTTGGCTATGGGCATTTCCTCCTACTAGACAGGTGCCATCACCGAGTGGGTGTCCAATTATCTCTGTTGACTATGCCAGCGGAAACAGACGAGTGTTCTACTGGTTGTATCATCTCATCACTACTATTATACTTTCTAATGAGCTCCTAGAAAATATTCAGTGGTCACTTTGGACTTATTTTTGCCCCAGCATTAGCAGTGTGGCTTAAACAGAGGAGAAAAAAGAAAAAAAAAATAGACATTTGTTAAAAGAAATGGAATTAATTTTTTTGAGGAGGATTTTGTTTTTTTACCATATTCAAAGTCAAATTAAAACCCAAATCAAATGTTTTCACTTTATAACTAATTCTCTAGATCAGAATAAATTGAATAAGCTGACAATGGAATTAAAAAGAAAATAACGTGCAGTGTTAATGTTTGTGACTTAATTCATTTAATTTATTTATAAAATATCCTTCCACTGGTGCATAAAACCAACAGTTAAACAAGGGTATGTGTATTGTTCATGCACATGAAGACAGACTTTCATTTTAACGTTTAATAAGATGACAGAGGTCAAATGCCAACATATTTGATGATATATTTGAGGATTTAAGGTTGGTCAAAAAGAAAATGACTCGAACAAATCTTGGAGGAACTTTCTAAAAAGTATGTTTATTAATTAATATAAAAATTGGTATTGGTAATTTAGCATATCATATCCTCGGTTCTTTTTTTTTTTCCCACATTCTTACTTTCTCCTTGACATTGCCTCCTCTCTAGCTTTTGATGTAAAAGAATTGTTTTCATGTCAATTTTAATAATTTCATTGAGGGAATCAATGAAATAAAATTTGAATATACTTCTCAATCTAATGTGTTCTGTGAAATAGCATTTTTACATTCAATTGCAGTCAACATAGCTGTCCCTTTTCTTTTTCCTTTTGGATTATTAAATCATTTGTTTTCTGGACTGAAATTTTAGAGGTCATAGGAGTCAAGATATATCATAAAACTATGAATAGGCTCTGAGGAGACAACAGTCATAACAGCCCCTAATACATCACAAAAGATTGGAATGTATTCGGCTATAGCTACTGGACAGAGTTAAATAAACGTTATATTAAATCAATTTATTTTTCAGTTATTTAGTTAGGCTTTTTAAAATATAATAACTTTCTTTCCACTTTTATTTTTATTAGGCTCTAAATACATCCAGAATTTAAAATATAGAAGATATTACTTATCTCATATTTAAAGATAACAAAATTTACTCTGAGTTGAAAAAAATAAATATGTTTTATTTATTTAGTGTGGGCAAAAATGGCAGGTGCATTTACAGAAAGATGATAGAAATATCAGGCATATACATCAAACTGATACAGGAAATATAATCATTAAGTCTTAAACTGTGCTAATCAGAAATGGACTTTATCTTAAAGCATTACAATTTTCCTCTTGAAGTTGATCGAAGGTCATCTAAGGAAATTCAATTTCCTTGAGAATTTAAAATTCTGGATGTGGTATTTGTTAAGATCAGAGTGTCTAGAGTTTTCTCTCTATAAAATCAAAAGTGCATTACTGATACTCTTTGTTTGAGGAGAGCATACCTTACTGGATTTTTATTGTTTTCAAGGCTATATTGTTGATTCTATTGTCATAAAGTCCTCTGACACATGGGCACTGCAATCCATAAATTAATAAATAATGATGCTTGGCTAACCACAGGCACCAGAATTTCTCCAGCATTTGTTTCCTACTGGACATTTCTGCACCCTCCCTTCATTACTTCAGATGTTGCTTTAATTAAGTGGCAAATGCTGAGAGGCAGGTGATTTTCCAGGGTGATGGTAAGGCCCTCTATCTATCAGCATTTTACTCCAGAATTTCAAAGTGATTACCATGTGAACTTGTATAGTAAGAAACAAAGAACTGATGTGATTACCAAGAAGCAGATGCTGACTGCTCTCAGCATTGCAGCTGTGACAGTAATAAGACAGACTGAATGTATTTCCTTTCACAACTGTTAACTTGATGCACAAACTTTGTATCATATTCCATAAACAAAATAAGAAGATACCAGGCTCATGTTTAAGTAAAGAACATTACTATCAATCCACTGGTTGCTTTATTAATGAAACAGTTGTGCTAAACTTCTTCTACAATAGGCACAATATAGTAAGTTCTCACGTTTATGCACTTAATTAATGTGGCAAAAATATACTGAAAATTACTGGGTGTATTTCCAATCAAAATAAATCCCAAATAAAACACCCAATATATTGTTTAAAAATAAATGTAAAAATTAAGTGAAGTGAAGTCACTCAGTCATGTCTGACTCTTTGCAACCCCATGAACTGTAGCCTACCAGGCTCCTCTCCATGGGATTTTCTAGGCAAAAACACTGGAGTGGGTTGCCATTTCCTTCTCCAGGAGATCTTCCCCACGCTGGGATCAAACCTGGGTCTCCTGCATTGTAGGCAGTTGCTTTACTGTCTGAGCCACCAGGGAAGTCATTATAAAAATTAATTCCACTTAAAAATTTTTTTAAAAAATAAAATAATTAATAATAAACTTAACTAAGGAGGTAAACATTCTCTACTCTGAAAACTACAAGACATTAATGAGAAAAATCAAAGAAGATGCAAATAAACGAAAAAGTAGCCTGTGCTCACAGATTTCAAGAATATTAGTTAGAATATCTATTACTAGAAGCTATCTATAGATTCAATGCCATGATATCACTTTCCAAATGACATGTTTTAAAGTAGAAAAATATCCCAAAAATTTATGTGAAACCACAAAGGATCCTGAATAGCCAAAGAAATTCTGAGAAAGAACANCAGATTTCAAGAATATTAGTTAGAATATCTATTACTAGAAGCTATCTATAGATTCAATGCCATGATATCACTTTCCAAATGACATGTTTTAAAGTAGAAAAATATCCCAAAAATTTATGTGAAACCACAAAGGATCCTGAATAGCCAAAGAAATTCTGAGAAAGAACAAAGCAGGGACCATCAACCTTTGTGATTTCAAGCTAGACATATTCATCAAAGTAGTATGACACCAGTATAAACATGGATGAATAGACCAACGTAACAGAATCAAGAACCCATAATAACCCCAAGTGTGTATGGTTAACCGACATTTGACAAGGGAGTGAAGGACACTCAGCGAAGAAAAGGCAGTCTCTTTAATAAACAGTGGTGGTTTAGTCACTAAACTGTGACCAACTCTAGTGAACCCATGGACTGTAGCCTGCCAGACTCCTCTGTCCATGGGATTCTCCAGGCACGAATACTAGAGTGTGTTGCCATTTCCCCGACGATGGGATAACTGGATAGTCACATGTAAAGGAATGAAAATGGACCCAGATCTTATACCACTCACAAAAATTAACAAAAAATGGATTAAAGCCTTAAACGTACAACATGGAATCAAGAAATTTCTAGAAGGAAATATAGCAATAAATCTTCTTGACATGAGTTTTGGTAATTTTTTTTTAAATTTTGGATATGACACCTAAAGCATCAGCAACAAAATAAACACAGACAAGTGGGACTACCTCAAACTAAAAAGCTTCTGTATGAAAAATAAGACATTAACAAAGTGAAAAAGCAACCTACAAATGGGAAAAATATTTACAAACCACGTATCTCCAACTGAACTGCAAAACAAATACAAACAACACATAATCTAACTAAACATTGGACAGATGAAGTGAATAGAAGACAAAAGGCCAAGAGGCACTAATAATCAGGGAAGTGCAAATAAAACTCACAAGAGGTAAAACCTCATTCCTGTTACAGTGGCTACCGTCCAAAGAAATAACAAATCCCAGAATGGATGTGGAGAAACATAGACCCTGTGTGCTGTTGGGGGGATTACAATCTGGTACAGTCAGTACAAAGTGGGAGAGACAATAGATGGGGAAGACCAGAGATCTCTTCAAGAAAATTAGAGATACCAAGGGAACATTTCATGAAAAGACGGGCTCAATAAAGAACAGACATGGTGTGAACAGAACAGAAGAAGTCAAGAGGAGATAGCAAGAATANAGGGTTTATTTTCTTCTTTTATTAAAATATATATATATATATATGCTGTCTTATTAAAAGATGAATCCTAGAATTTTCTTCATGTTAGATAATACCATAAAATGTCTACTTGAGTTTGAATTTAATTCTAGGGTGCTCCTTCTCTTGTTTCTCTCATTCCAAGAAAAATTCCGGCTGAAAAGTTGCTTGGCATTTTAAAATATTAGTTTGTTCCCTGAACATAAATTCATGGACTGTGGGAAAAGACAGCTTAAGAAATGTACTTGTTTACTGAGGTATGTCAGCTGGGGATTTCAAATTAATTACTGGAAATCATATTAAAAACTTTGTTGAATAGAGGACACGTTTCCCATTTTGCTTCCTTGTGACCACAGAGAAATATGTATTGAAAATTACATTTTCCATCAAATTATACCTAAACTGTTAAGCCCAATTGTGTATTTTCTTATTCTTCCTTGCTTACTTCTTATACTCAGAGAGAACAAGTAGAAATTTGTGTCTACAACCACTCAATTTAGTATTTATTGGAAGCCAGTGCTTAAAAATTAGTTCCATTGGGGCACTATTAAAAAAAGCTTAGCATAACTAAAATGACCAAATGCTTGAGAAAAGTTACACTAATCTTTAGAAAATTCATTAACATGAACTAATAATAGTGTTTAAATCATAACAGATGTGCACAAGAAATAAAGCTTAATAGGTACTAATAATTTAATTAATGCTTAATTTTACAACAAATTCAAACCCAAATAACATAAAAAACACAATTTTTTAATTGTAAAGAAATTGTACTTTTAAACATTCATTGAAAAATCTTTTAAAAGTTTGCTGCTACACTCATCATACTAGCAAATATCTTTTTCTGTCTTTCATGAAAGAAGTTCTCTTGCCCCCTTAGTAGGGAAGTGGGAACAAGTACTTCAAATCACTTCCCACTGCCACCTCATAGTCAAACGTGTAGCATCATTCATTTTTAAATAACATTACATTAAGCAATAGGAAATTATTGACAGCTGACAATTATTGGCCTAAAGAAGCTTGGAAACAGTTTAGGTGAAAATGTAATAAATTTCCTTTTAAGAAATATAAGATTAGAAAGTAACACTATTAGTTTCCAAAAGTAAAAGTCACTAATAATAATTGATAGCATTTGTTGAAAGTTTATCACATACCAGGAATTCCTTACATTATCTTTCTTCATTCTCACTATGGTCCTAGTGGGTAAACATCACAGTTGTCCCTACTGTACTTGTCAAAATAATTGATTATCAGAGATCCTAAGTAATGTGGTCTCAGTTACAAAATTATAAGTGATAGCATAGTCTTTTACTTCATGCTCTTATTTCTATTATGATATAGACATATTTTCTGTATTTCTCCTCTAAATGAGAACACATGTATCATATGACACTAACCTGTACTTTATTTCCCCTAAGGAATAGAGAAAACACATTCTACCTAGGACATGAAAGTCCCCAGCATGTTCCCACTCCCATGGAAGAGCCAAAACTTAATATATGTGGGAGAGCCATTTGTCTTGTTATGTAAGTCCGTTTACCTTTATTTAAGGTGCCAAAAGAAACTGATGGGAGATCAGCAGGTACCAAGGACTAGGGTATTGTAAGACAGAAAGGACAGAGAAAAGGGAATGTCATCATGCTGTAGAGAGAGTCAGGGCACCTCCAGAATGGATGGCTGGCTGGGACCATCAGGGAGGACACTTGTTTAAAGAAGAGGGACCCAAGAAGAGTAGAGAAATGGAAACTGGACGTTGGGGTATTCAAACTGAGTATCTTCCACATGGCTAGAAAGCACCCAGGACACCAACCTCTAAAGACCTAGGTATTTAAAAAAGTGCCTTTGTGTGATAGAACAGAGCTCTGGGGTACAAAAGCCAGTTAGAGTTTTAATGTAAAGTAGCGCTTTATATCGGAGATGGCAATGGCACCCCACTCCAGTACTCTTGTCTGGAAACTCCCATGGACGGAGGAGCCTGGTAGGCTGCAGTCCATGGGGTCGCTAAGAGTAGGACATGACTGAGCGACTTCACTTTCATTTTTCCCTTTCATGCATTGGAGAAGGAAATGGCAGCCCACTCCAGTGTTCTTGCCTGGAGAATCCCAGGGACGGGGGTGCCTGGTGGGCTGCCGTCTGTTGGGTCGCACAGAGTTGGACACGACTGGGCTTAGCAGCAGCAGCTGCGCTTTATACTCCGTCTGTACCTTTGGTCATCTGCATTCAGCAGTGACTATGGCTTGAATAGTATTCTAAACGCTGATGATGTTAACCCTACTTGATTATCATATAATATTATCTGATTGCATCTGTATTTCTCATCCTGCTTTGGCTCAGCCTCTTCGTTCCTTCTGGAGCTGGGCAAAGAGGATCTACTACTGGGAATGTTTGGTTGGAGGATATGTAAAGATGTGGTCTCCTGAAAAGATAGCCAGAAGAAAAGGGAACTGAGTACAAGGAAGGCTTACAAAAATCTCTTTGCTCCCTGTGATCCTATTTACTCCTCCTTTCTTTCACACTGCTCATTCTCTTACTAGCCCAAGTTTCAGGTAGTGTTTCATTAATTTAAATTTGCTTTTTCTATTTACTCACCTCATACCCTCTGACCACCCTTTAGAATGTGGCTACCATATTGAATATAACTGCTAAAACCTTGCAAGGTAACAACAGTTTTATTGTTAATAAATCAGATGGTCTCTTCAGTTATATCTTTCTTAAATTCTCAGTGGCATTGACAGCTCCCCTTATTGGAATATTCTCTTTCTCATATTGGATAATAACTAATTGTCCTGGTTCAGTTCACACTTCTGATGCTGCTCCTTCTTTCTGTTCTTCTTAGCTTTTTTTTTTTTCCCACCCCTTTCTTTTCTCTTTTGATTTAGTTTCTCCTTGTCAAATTTCATCTAAGCCCTTGATTGGTATATTTTGCCTATACATTTCCTGCTAAACATTTAAACACCTTCATTTGGGTGCCCCAAGATCACCTTAAACTTATTTGATCAAAAAGAAAACTCATTATCTTCTCCAAAAACATCTGCTCCTCCTAATGTGTTTTATAAGCAGAATGGTGGTAATCTCATCCACTTTAGCAAATGAAAAGTGCCCAGATTTCTGGTAGCTGAGTTTTCTCCTATCCCTTCATTAACCAAGTTCTATAAATTTCTTTTGCTCAGTAGTTCTCAATTTTCAACAAGTTTACTAATTCAGATAACTAATATCCTTGACTTGAACTGCCTCAACAGTTTTCCTCTCAGAAAATCTTTCTCCCTCCAATTTAGTCTCCATACTATGTACAGAATGATGCCTCCAGAGACACATTTGATTGAATTGCCCTTTATCTAAAAAGCTGTTTACTGCCTCCCCATCACTCGTCTGCTGACCTCCAAAGATGGTATGATCTGGCTCCTATTTACCTTACCACGCTTATCCTCATCCCGTCTTCCATATTTAAATAACATTTATCAGTTATTTAAAAATGCCACTCTTTCACCCTGGTTTGAAGTACATGCGGTCTCTTCTGTCTAGAACATTTGTCTTCTTTCTCTGAACCCATCCACTTACTGCTTGAAATACAGGTTTCCCCTTAGGTGTCATTTATTCTAGGACGACATCCAAAATCCACTCTAGTTTAGACCCAATCTAGCTTAGCCAGAGTCTCTTTCAATGTTGTCCCACATTATCTACTGCTTTTAAATTCATCACATAATACTTTAGCTATCTCTTTATCGTTGTTGTTGTTCTTTCCCTTCTTTTAGGTACCAGTGAAACATTATAGGAAATGGAGCTTTCATTATTTGTCATTGTTGTAACTGATCTTAGAAATGTACCCAAACATGATGAGTGTTCAGTACATATGTGCCAAATTGTAACTGATTGATAGTATTACGGTTTCTATAATATCCTTCCATTAGTGACTGTGTTGTTGTTTAGTCACTAAATTGTGTCCAATTATTTTGCAAACCCAAGGGCTGTAGTGCACCAGGCTCCTCTGTCTGTGGGATATCCAGGCAAGAACACTGGAGTGAGTTGTGGTTTCCTTCTCCAGGGGATCTTCCAGACCCAGGGATAGAACCCATGTCTTCTGCATTGGCAAGTGGGTTCCTCACCACTGAGCCATCAGGGAAGCCCTATCAGTGAGTACAGATTGAGTCAAATAAATGATTGTAAGAAAAAAAATCACTGCAGGAATCATGAAAGCTATATAAATAAAATTAATGAAATGTGTCATTTCCTCTGGGTGTCTAAAAATATCCCATTAAGGCTAGTATATTATAAAATTGGCAATCTGCTTCATTGAATGATTTCCAGGGAACTGAATGAAGGATACACTAATTATTACTAGATAAACTTGAGAATGAAACTTCAAAAGGCAAAGCAGGAAAAAAGACATAAGATTTATGGCTAAGATAATACTTCATATTGGAATCTTTGAACTCTAATTAAGTCTATAAAAACACGTGCAGAGGGCGGAAAAAAAAAGGCTAATCTATACAAAGTGATTTTTCCACTGAATGTGTAGGCAGAAATAGAGATGAGTTTAAAAAAGGATAGCAATGAATTTTTATTTAGATCAACCGCGGTTAAAAGCACTTAAAGACTTGTATGTATATTCATTACACATGCAGCCTCCAAATCTACATGTAACTGGTAGCAAAGTTATAATTCACAGCAGCCAGAGTCAAGAAATTGAAGTGCAAATAAAAACCATAATTTTCATCATGGACTTCTCACTTCCTTTCCCCAGGTCCATCTAAAATTCCTCCTGAGGATCTTAAGTCAAAGCTCTATCTGGAAGCAAGGAGCCTGAGGAAACCCAAGATCCTCTGTCGTCTTTCAGGCAGAGGAGAGTCCACAAGACCACAAAAAATATACACTATTCCTCCACAGTAACATAATGTATAGTGCCACGTACTCAGATAGACAAACATTTATATAAAATTGTATTATACAACTACAGAAATTATACCTACTCAGAATTGAAGCTAGCTTTGTCACGGCTTGCTCACAGTAGATATTATTTCTTTAGCAATAATATTTCAAAAGAAATTTGTGGTTATCAAAACTATGTAAAAATATACTTACAACTATTACACTAAAATCACTGGAAAATTTTTAAAGAAAAGAACAAAATTCAACTGAGGAAATTAAAAATATTTTACTGGCTTTATTCAACAATTCATGAATCATATAGCATTCTATCTAGCAGACAGCAAAAGGTTCCAAAGAGCTGTACAAAATGAAAGACTTTTAGAAACAGAAGGAAGTGGGAAAAAGGAAGTTATGCTAGCAAAAGGTGGATTGGTTGTGGCAAAGGTAACTTCCTTTTAGGGGATGGCAAGTTGTCCACTGGGCCGATTACCTTCCTGGGGCTGACCAGGTGATTCCTGACTAACTAGGTCAAGATTTACTTTCTGGAAGAGACGAAACCTGTAAGTCTTGATTTGGTGACTTGTGGCTTATAATAAGTGACTTCATTTGGGGTCTGTTGTTTGTTTTTTAAACAAACTCTCCTTTAGAGTAGAAGTCACTATGGTTTTGTTTTTTAAAAGAAGTTCTATTCCAGTAAGAGAAAGGTTTAAAGAAATTATAGATGTCTTTTTTCCCACAATTAATCATATTAGCAGTCTAAGTAAAACCTTCTACATGCTTTCTGAAGTTATTGATTTTCCTTGTAAAAAATCTATCTCACTGTATCATAAAGTCATTAGCAGGTAAGGTTATGCCTCACAAATCACGTACTGGCAGAATTTACTGGTGACGTAAGAGAATCAGGACTCCTTGTCTATTCGCTCCACTAATTGTTGCTACTGTGTGCATTTTAGTGCATGCAGTTTCTGCAAAACAGTCTTTAATGAGGCCATTAGTCTTTTTCTTATATTATTCCCCTAATTCCCTTCTATATTCTTTAAAACCCTAATCAGCAAAATCATTTACAAAATCACTTTATAAAGTAAGACAAGTTAACTGCTATGTGGTATCAACGGACTTAAGCATTATACCTTTAATAAGTGTATATTGCACTATTCAAAGGGAGTCAACTCCATATATTTGTTCAGTAAATAATAATAATGGTCTTAATAAGGTATTATGCATATTTGATGAGTCTTTAATGTAAAGCATATTTCCTAATATAGAAAACATACCAAAAACCATCTTTCAGTACTAATAATTATCTTCCTTAAAATCTTTTAAGAACAGGAGCTTCCAAGTGAATGCTAATGAATTATACATCAATGAATTCTTTAAAGAGAATTCCACATATCCAAAAGAGTTAATATGGAATATGAAATAGACATGCAAATTAACTGTGGTAAGGCATTAAGAGTATGTAATGCTGGCCAAAGTGGTTAAGCATCCCCAGTGAATGGGGATAACTGCAATTCAACAGATTTAAATTCTAGGCCCAGGGGTGACAAAAATGTAAATCAAAATAGGACGAGTCTAGCTAAAATGTTCAGAGCAATCATTGTTTCTGTAGCATGACACTATACATATTACTACTAGAACCCAATGCTATTATCAACAAAGTAATACAAGTCTAGAGCCAATGTAAAACATCCATCTTCACTTTATTTTTTAAATAACACAAAATGCTTGTAATCTTAGGTACTTCACTTTCATGTCAATAATATTGTAACTTCAATTTGGCTTAAAATATTCCAGTGGGAAATTTTCTATGAATATTTAAGCATTCATTATATATGTTGACTCTAAATTCCTCCTCTACACCCTGAAATTCTAAATGACTCAAGCTGAAAATGTGTAAACCCAAATACCGCACGTGAATATTTGTGTATATGTGGATCTCATTATATTGGGTTAGATAAAATGTTCATTTGGTTTCCCACTATGCCAAAGCCTTTGACTGTGTAGATCACAGTAAACTGTGGAAAATTCTAAAAGAGATGGGAATACCAGACCACCTGACCTGCCTCTTGAGAAACCTATATGCAGGTCAGGAAGTGACAGTTAGAACTGGACATGGAACAACAGACTGGTTCCAAATAGGAAAAGGAGTATGACAAGGCTGTATATTGTCACCTTGCTTACTTAACTTATATGCAGAGTACATCATGAGAAATGCTGGGCTGGAAGAAGCACAAGCTGGAATCCAGATTGCCAGGAGAAATATCAATAACCTCAGATATGCAGATGACACCACCCTTATGGCAGAAAGTGAAGAAAAACTAAAGAGACTCTTGATGAAAGTGAAAGAGGAGAGTGAAAAAGTTGCCTTAAAACTCAGCATTCAAAAAACAGTATCACAGCATCCAGTCCCATCACTTCATGGATAGTAGATGGGGGAAACAATGGAAACAGTGGCAGATTTTATTTATTTTTTTTCCTCTCCAAAATCACTGCAGATGGTGACTGCAGCCATGAAATTAAAAGATGCTTACTTATTGGAAGTAAAGCCATGACAAACAGTATATTAAAAAGCAGAGACATTACTTTGCCAAGAAAGGTCCATCTAATCAAAGGTATGGTTTTTCCAGTAGTCATGTATGGATGTGAGAGTTGGACTGTGAAGAAGGCTGAGCGCCAAAGAATTGATGCTTTTGAACTGTGGTGTTGGAGAAGACTCTTGAGAGTCCCTTGGACTGCAAGGAGATCCAACCAGTCCATTCTGAAGGAGATGAGCCTTGGGGTTTCTTTGGAAGGAATGATGCTGAAGCTGAAGCTCCAGTACTTTGGCCACCTCATGTGAAGAGTTGACTCATTGGAAAAGACTCTGATGCTGGGAGGNAGAAGACTCTTGAGAGTCCCTTGGACTGCAAGGATATCCAACCAGTCCATCCTAAAAGAGACCAGTCCTGAGTGTTCGTTGGAAGGACCGATGCTAAAGCTTAAAGTCCAATACTTTGGCCACCTGATGCAAAGAACAGACTCATTGGTAAAGACCCTGATGCTGGGAAAGATTGAAGGCTAGAGGAGAAGGAGATGACAGAGATTGAGATGGTTGGATGGCATAACTGACTCGATGGACATGGGTTTTGGTGAACTCCGGGAGTTGGTGATGGACGGGGAGGCCTGGAGTGCTGCTATCCATGGGGTCACAAAGAGTTGGACATGACTTAGCAACTAAGCAACAACAACAACAGCTCAGTAGTATTCTGTGGTGTTGCTGTGCCACAAGTTTTCATCCATTCATCAGTTCCTTCATTCATCATTGCCATTTCCTTCTCCAGACAATCTTCCCAACCCCGGTATAAAACGTGGGTCTTCCAAATTGCGGGCAGACTCTTCACTGTCTGGGTCACCAGGGAATCCCTTATTCATCAGTTAATGACATTTACATTGTTTCCTCTTTTTCTGTTGTTCTCATGAATAATGCTGCTGTGAATATTCATGTCCAAGCTTTTGTGTAACATGATTTCAATTCTAGAGGATATGTATCCAGCAGTGAAATTGTAGGTAAGATAACTGTATTTTTAATGTTCTGAGGAATGGCCAAACTATTTTCTACGGGAGCTGCATTGCTTAATATTCACATCAGCGAAGTATGAGGCATCCAGTCATCTCAAACATCTACAATTTTTCATTGTATTCGCTATATCCACACTAATGATGAAAACATGAACAGACTTAGAAACAGTTCTGCTAAGTGAAAGCACTCAGGCACGAGGGGTGACATTTTATTTATAGGAAATAAGCAGAATAGATAAATCTATACAGACGGTAGATTAGTATTTCTCAGAGATAGGAGGGCATGAGTGACAATATTTATAATGCTTCCTTTGGATTAATAAAAATATTCTGGAATTGAAAACTGTTGATTGCATAACTTTGTGCATTTTATTATACTAAAATTTAATAATAACACCACTTAAAATGGTTATGTGAAATTCTTTTTTTTTTTGTTTAAGAGTTGGTTTCTTTTTATTTGGGAATAACTGGTCAATTTTCATTAATGTGGAAGCTGACTGATTAATGTTAATCATAGAATAAAGCTGATACCCATACTCAACATTGTAGTTTGTTTTAGTTACAAAACTGTTAGAATTTCTTTTCCTAAAACAGTTCAAACAGAAGTATTCATTTCTCTTGCCCATTTCACCTCTAAATACCACCACAGTTACTGGGAGTGTGTCAGGTAAAGGAATAAACCTAATGGTTATAACCCAACATGGCAATCCGGGATTGTGACAGAAAGTTACTTATCATGGCCATGTGTTACAAAGTGCTTAAAGCTCAACCTAGGACCTTACATAAAGCTAAAATCATGACTGCCTGAGTTGGACAGTAAACCATAGTTAAACCATAGCTCCTCTTTTTATCTGCTGCCCCATCATCAACTAGCCTTCTTGTGAAGACAGCATAAGAATGGGAATTAGTCTTTGAGCCAAGAGACAGAAATTAGGTGTTCTAAACAGTGAGGAAACGTCAAAAAAATCTGACTTTGACAGAGAAACAGTAAACAAGGCTCAAATTGCACCAGACTCCAAAAACTCAGGAAGAAGTTAGCTGAAAGGGAAGAAGCTAAGTAGTTGGTACTTTCCATCAACTCTAAAATTCTTACATCTTATAACAAATGAACAGAATGTCAGCAAAATGCAGAGGGAGTGTCACAACTTTATTTGGAGGCCTGGAACCCAGGCTCCCTGCTGGGTAGGCACTTACTACACCTACTTTATGGCCTTTCATCAACCCAAGAGCCCTACCTACAGAAGGCCTTCAGAAAACGCAACCTTCACCAACCCTTGGAAGTCCTTCTCTGCTGAAACACTTAACCCACTTTATTTTTCAGATCTTAGAGGGGAGACATTCCCTCAATAGCCCTGGTGTTAACTGGCTCACTATATGAGCAGTCACTGACAAGGTCTATCACCTTCAGTAACTACTTAGAATTAGCCTGTACCCAAAGCTTGCTACTGTTCTATTTCAATGAAGCACAAGCCCAGAATTCCCAAAAATGTACAGAGCTTGGTTGATAAGTTTTGAATTTGTGCCCTTATCGCATTGTGATATTATAAAAAGTGTCTTTTTACTAATCTAAGACCAATGGTTTTTGTTTTTAATCAGGTGGTTCAGCTCTGATGGTGGTTCTTCAAGCCATGTGATACTGGTGTTTTTGATAGTGAAGTGCATAATCTGAAACGCTATGCAGGTCCTCTGATTTTAGGTCAAGCTNGCCCTTATCGCATTGTGATATTATAAAAAGTGTCTTTTTACTAATCTAAGACCAATGGTTTTTGTTTTTAATCAGGTGGTTCAGCTCTGATGGTGGTTCTTCAAGCCATGTGATACTGGTGTTTTTGATAGTGAAGTGCATAATCTGAAACGCTATGCAGGTCCTCTGATTTTAGGTCAAGCTGGATACCAAAAACATTTCCCACCCCCGGCAAAGCAGTGCCATTTATGTGAATGGATTTATAAGTCCAGATCACATAGGGACTAATTAAAAACTGTGGCCCCAGGACAAAATGGGTTTGGTGAGAACAAAGATCTCAGGAGTATTGTCATCAGCTAAAGAAAGGGACCAGGGACAGCCACTCCTGACACACAGGCAGGGTTCACAGTTTAACACATCGCACAAGGAAGTCAGCTGATTGGGTTGCTTTTTCAAACAGGACTTAAAGCCAGTCCAGAAACCCTTCCAGGTGTGGTCTTGAAGACTAGCTACAGACACCTACTCCAATCACTGCATCAGAAAGAGGTGAGCAGAGATCAACCGCACAGGTGCTACAGAAGGCGTTTCAAGAATCTTCATGTCCTGACGCTGCCATTGTTGCTGAACATGAGACGAGGGTCAAACCTATACCCGGGGTCAAAGACCCCCGGAATGCATGAATTATATCTCAGTAAAACATAGACCTGCCTCTTGAGAAACCTATATAAAGGTCAGGAAGCAACAGTTAGAACTGGACATGGAACAACAGACTGGTTCCAAATAGGAAAAGGAGTATATCAAGGCTGCATATTGTCACCCTGCTTATTTAACCTATATGCAGAATACATCATGAGAAACGCTGGGCTGGAAGAAGCACAAGCGGGAATCAAGATTGCCAGGAGAAATATCAATAACCTCAGATATTCAGATGACACCACCCTTATGGCAGAAAGTGAAGAGGAACTAAAAAGCCTCTTGATGAAAGCGAAAGAGGAGAGTGAAAAAGTTGGCTTAAGGCTCAACATTCAGAAAACGAAGATTATGGCATCTGGTCCCATCACTTCATGGGAAATACATGGGGAAACAGTGGAAACAGTGGCAGACTTTATTTTGGGGGGCTACAAAATCACTGCAGATGGCGACTGCAGCCATGAAATTAAAAGACGCTTACTCCTTGGAAGGAAAATTAAGACCAACCAAGATAGCATATTCAAAAGCAAAGACATTATTTTGTCAGCAAAGGTCTGTCTAGTCAAGGCTATGGTTTTTCCAGTGGTTATGTATGGATGTGCGAGTTGGACTGTGAAGAAAGCTGAGCGCCGAAGAATTGATGCTTTTGAAGTGTGGTGTTGGAGAAGACTCTTGAGAGTGCCTTGGACTGCAAAGAGATCCAACCAGTCCATTCTAAAGGAGATTAGCCCTGGGATTTCTTTGGAAGAAATGATGTTAAAGCTGAAACTCCAGTACTTTGGCCACCGCATGGAAAGAGTTGACTCATTGGAAAGACTCTGATGCTGGGAGGGATTGGGGGCAGGAGGAGAAGGGGATGACAGAGGATGAGATGGCTGGATGGCATCACCGACTCAGTGGACATGAGTTTGGGTAAACTCTGGGAGTTGGTGATGGACAGGGAGGCCTGGCGTCCTGTGACTCTTGGGGTCGCAAAGAGTCGGACACGACTGAGCCGCTGAACCGAACTGAACTGAAAACATAGAAAGAGTCATGCATCCCAAGTGGAACAAATAAAAGTCCAAAAAAATGACTTCCTTCTCGTTTCCTGTGCTTTTGTAAGGAAAAAAGATAGAGATACGGAAGGAATATAGCAAGCTTTTTGTCATGGTGACAATACTTCTCAGTTTTAAAAACTCATAATGGACGAGTTACTTGCTCCACCTTCTCATTGTAATCCTGAGTTGAGGAATGGTGAGTCCTCATCAAGCGAGTGGACCCAAGGCAGATGCAACCTTCACAGCTAGATATTTCAGAGCTAGGGCGGTGAACTAACCCTTTTGTCCACATAGTATGTAATATGACACCAAGCTGAGTAAAGTCCTCCATTTTTCCTGACACAGCAAAGATCTTGGTGACCCCACAGAAGGCACTTGGCAGACTTTCACGGCGGCTCGACTGAGAACATGATCAAGACCCATAGGTGGCCATATTGCTAGTAAGATATAAAAGGGAACCAACTTTTATATCTTATATCAGAGTTGCGTACACCTTGACCAAGTCTGAAGAGAGATCAGACTGCACAACGTGGATCTCAATGCTGATTTATTTCCTAATATTCAAGCTAAATACTTAACACAGCATTAAAAGTCACCATATGAATGCCATCAGAATCAAGAATGATCTTTTGATCAAGGGGCCTTGTTGTGACTAGAGCATCCAGAAGCAGGGCACGCTCAGATATGAAAACCAAGGCATTGTGTTAAAAAGTCTTTTTTATTTAAATGTTCGCATTTTGAGGATAGGTTGACATGAAAAAATTAAACTTAACCTTGCTGTTCTCCACCTTCCACCCTCATCACTAGACAATAAATTTAGTGATTTTCAAGGAGATTGGCAAACCTTCCTTTATCTCCTTAACTATCAGCTAGGGGAAGAGCAGGGAATACGATAAAGCCTGAAAATTTGAGACTATTTCCAAAAGACAGTGGCTTACTTTAACTGTTAAGCTTATGATTCTGAACTAAACCTACTCTTCTCTGGCATTTACATTTTACTAGGTTGGAGCTAACTATAGGTATGTTTCTCTAACTTCTTGTTCATAAGTTCATATTAGTAGCTTAAAATTGGCCACAATTCTTTAGGAATGCAGATAATGTTTTGGAGAAGAGAAAGATTTTACACAGAATATCTCAAAAGCTGATCACTTAACCAAAATGTATTAAGTAATCTGAAGAGGCAAGGGATTAACACAGCAATATCTTACTGAAAATATGTTTTTTGTTTCCTGTTTGCTTCAACTCATGAAGAAAATTAAAGCAATTTTAATGAATAAGCTGTATTTTCACTGTCCATCTAAGTGTATTCTAGATAAATGTCACATTTGAGGAGTTAAAACAAAATATGTAAGCAAACAGCAACTCCTAGGGAAAAGTTTTTCTGAACCAAGAGGATAATGTAAAATTACTGGGTAATGTCAAAAGCTGAACAGAGGAAAAATTAATGCAAGCACAAACAAGTGATAGCCTCAACACTAGTATATCTCTATAAAGGAGGATTTTTTTTTCATCTGTGTACATAGTTATAAAACCCAATAAATATGTATTTTACATAGAATAAATTTACTTGCTTCTTAGAGTAAAAATAATTATGTTTTTAATTTATTTCCTGATATTAAAACTCACCACCACTATCAAATTTTCAAATGTGATTCCCATTATGAATAAGATAACTGTCAATAGTTTTGAATAATTGTGTATCAAAGTTTAAATATAAATATGAAGCATTTTCTATTAATTTTCCTCTCATTACTGCCAAATTATTTTATATTAATATTAACATAATCAAGATGGACAGTCATAGCTGAACATTAGATAAAGATGTGAAATAATATTCCACTGGATACTTGCAAGCAATTTTCTTCAACCATGAGAAGGAAGGAAATTCAACCACTTGAGACAACATGGTTGTACCTGGGGGATATTATGCTAAGTGACATAAATCAGACAAATATCATATTATTTCACTTACAGGAAATATATATAAAAAAAGAACAAACACACAAAAAAGGAACAGGGTTTTATATTGAAAAAGCAAACAGGTTGTTGCTAGAGGGAATGGAGGTATGGAATGTATGAGAAAGGGGAGGAAAATAAAGATGTGCAAACTTCCAGTTACGAAATAAATGAGCTGTGTGGATAAAATGGACAGCAGGGGGAGGACAGGCAATTATAATGCAACATCTTTGTGTGGTGCTCTGTCAAAGATCAGCTGACTATTTTAATGTGGGTCTATTTCTGGCTCGCTATTCTGTTCTACTGATCTATATGTGGATTCTTTCACCGATACCGCACTGTATTGCTTAATTATATGTTGCCTTTTTTAATATATTTATTTTTAATTGGACGATAACTGCTTTACAATATCGTGTTGGTTTCTGCCACAAGTTAACATGAATCGGTCAATAAGTCAAGGAATACATATATTACCTTCCTCTTAAACCTCCCTCCCAACCCTATCTCACCCCTCTAGGATATCACAGAGCAGTGGTTTGAGCTCCCTGCAGCACATAGCAAAATACTAAGTCTTGAAGTCAGGTGGTACCAGTCACCCAACTTTGTTCCTCTACTCCAGTCCTGAACTGTCATATCAGGGCTTTGTCCCTTCATGTTAACTTCAGGAGCAGTTTAGAGATATTCTCAAAGTAACTTGCTGGGACTTTTGTTGAGATTGCATTGAACCTATTAATCAAGTTGAGAATAACTAACGTCTTGATAATACTGAGACTCTTTATCAGTGAATATGAAATATTTATCTATAGAGTTCTTTGATTTATCAGAGTACTGTAGTTTTCTTAATATAGATCTTATACTTATTTTGTTAGACATCCACTGAAATATTCATCTTTGAATGTGGTAATGTAAACTGTATTGTGTTTTTAATTTCAAATTGTACTTGTTCATTGCTGATATATAGGAAAACATTTGACTTTTGCCTGTTAATCTTATGTACTACAGCCCTGCTGCAAAACTTTTTAGTCCCAAGGAGGTTTGTTGTTCAATACTTTTGGAATTTTCACATAGACGAATATGTCATCTATAAACAATAACAACTTTAAGTCTTTCTTCCCAATCTGTATTCCTTTTATTGCCTTTTCTTCTCCTGTTGCATTAGCTGAAACATTACATTGGTCAAAACTTCCAGAACAATATTAAAGAGAAGATGTAAGGATGCCTTGTACCTTAGATCCTAGTGGGGAAGCTTCTAGTCTCAACATTAAGAATAACGCTAGCTATAGGTTTTTGTATCTGTTCTTCACTAGGTTGAGGAAATTTTCTTCTATTCATAGTTTATTGAGAGTTTCTATCATGAATGAGTGTTGAATTTTGTCAGATGTTTTTTCTTCAGCTACTGATGTGAAAATGTGATTTTCTTTTTAAGTCTGTTGATGTGATGGATTACAGTAATTGATTTTAAACATTGAATCACCCTTGAATATCTGGGCTAAATCCCACTTGGTCATGGTGTATAATTTTTTTATATATATAGTTGGATTCTACTTGATAAGAGTTGTGGAGAAATTTTGCTCCTGTAAGTCAATGTACATTTTGTGAATATTCAGGAACATATTTTTTTTTTCTGTTTGTAGGATAATAAGATAGTAACAAATTAAAAACATAAACAGGCATAGAAAATGAGGCTTTTGTCTACTTACAGAATATTTGCCATAAATATTCCACTGATGCATTTTTAATACACAGATTTATAATATTTCAAGTAAATTTTATTTTTAGAAAATATAATGATAACATATGACATAATACCTATAATAATCTTTTATTTTCTACTATATTATATGATAACAAAGTAATATATTATAATGTATAATAAGTAATAACACAATTATGGATGAAGATATGTAACATTTTACAGAAGGCAGTGACCAAAACAATCCCAAAGGAATAGAAATGCAAAAAGGCAGAGTTGTTGTCTGAGGAGGCCTTACAAACAGTTGAAGAAAGAAGAGGAGCAAGGGCAAGGGAGAGAGGGAAAGACATACCCAGCTGAATGCGGCATTCCAGAGAAGAGCAAGGAGACCCAAAAAGACCCTCATAAATGAACACCGAAAAAAATTAGAGGAAAACCATGGAATGGGAAAGACTAAAAATCTCTTCAAGAAAACTGATGACATCAAGGCAACATTTCATTCAATGATAGGCATGGTACAGAACAGAAATGTTAAGGACCTAACAGAAGCAGAGATTGAGAAGTGGCAAGAATACACAGAACTATACAAGAAAGGACTTGGTGACCCGGGTACCACGATGGTGTGCTCATTCACCTAGGGCTGGACATCCTTGAGTATGGAGTCAGGTGAGCCTTAGGAAGGAAGTATTACTACGAACAAAGGTAGTGGAGGTGAAGGAAATCCAGCTGAGCTATTTAAAATGATAAAGTATGATGCAATTAAAGGGCTGCACTCAACATGTCAGCAAATGTGGAAAACTCAGCATTGGTCACAGGACTAGTAGAAAAGGTTAGTTTTCGTTCCAATCCCAAAGAAAGAAAATGTCAAAGAATGTTCAAACCACCAAACAATTGAGCTCATTTTACATGCTAGCCAGGTTATACTCAAAATCCTTCAAAACAGGCTTCAAAAGTATGTGAACTGAGAAATTTCACATATGCATGGTGGGTTTCAGAGGAAACAGAGATCAAACTGCCAACATTCACTGAATCACAGACAAAGCAAGAAATTCCAGAAAAAGCGTCTACTTATGCTTCATTGTCTACACTAAAGCCTCGGATTGTGAGGATCACAACAAACTGAAGAAAATTCTTAAACACATGGGAATATCAGACAACCTTATCTGTCTCCTGAATACCTGTATGCAGGTAAAGAAGGAAAAGTTAGAACTCTGTTGGCTCAGATGGTAAAGAGTCTGCCTGCATGTGGGAGACCAGGGTTTGATATGTGGGTAGGGAAGATCTTCTGGAGAAGGAAATGGAAACCCAATACATTATACTTGCTTGGGAAATCCCATGGACTGAGGAGCCAGGCAGACTACAGTACATACGTTCGCAAAAAGTCAGACACGACTGAAAGACTCCACAGGTACATGGGATCTGACTGGTTCAAAGTTGGGAAAATTGGGAAAAGAGAATGACAAGGCTATACATTGTCACTCTGTTTGTGTAACTCCTATGCAGTGTTCAGTTCAGTCGTTCAGTCGTCTCCAACTCTTAGCGACTCCATGGACTGCAGCACACCAGGCCTCCCTGTCCAGTACCAACTCATGGAGTTTACTCAAACTCATGTCCATTGAGTCTACTCAAATTCATGTCCATTGAGTCAGTGATGCCATCCAACCATCTCATCCTCTGTCGTTCCCTTCTCCTCCTGCCTTCAATCTTTCCCAGCATCAGGGTCTTTTCTAGTGAGTCAGTTCTTCACATCAGGTGGCCAAAATATTGGAGTTTCAACATCAAATCAGTCCTTCCAATGAATATTCAGAACTGATCTCCCTTAGGATGGACTGGTTGGATCTCCCTTGCAGCTCAAGGGACTCTCAAGAGTCTTATCCANAAGTTTTTATGTAATTTTCAGTTTTTACATTAAGGGTGAACTCCTAAAGGTAATATTTTCTGGTCAAAATGTGCATGCTTTGAAAATAACTATGATAGGAGTAAATATATACACATATATTATCATGATCCTATTTCTCCTCCACAAAATTTGATCCATTCACACATTTATTAGTAGAAGATGGTTACAGTTTTGCCTATATTCTTGTCAAACACTTATTCTAAACTTACCACCACTTAAACATTTCTTACACATGGTAACATTTATAATTATTACATGGGTTTTGATAAAGTTATTTACATGATATGAATTTTGACATCAGTCTTTAATTGAAATGCTTTCATTCTCCGTGTTTTTATTTATTCCTGAATCTGATACATTCAAAATGAGAAAAATGTTTAGAAAACTCAACTGTGTTTTTATTCTACTTTTCCACTGTAATTAGCAATATATGTTTCTATAAACTGAGACTGAATAAACTTTTTTACATATTGAACACTTTTTCAGTAAAAAACACATTAATTTTCAGCTATACTATTACATTCTATTGCATATTTTATATTGACACTAAAATATCTGCTCATTCTGTGTTTACATTTTCCAGGCTTACCTTTGCTTTTATTGAGTAATTTGTAATATGAGAGCATTTGAGTAGGGTTTTCAGACTAAAAGANTGCAGATATTCTTTTGTTTTTCATATCATAAAGACAGCCCTATTCCCTAATTTTGTACTGATACTGCTCCCTAACCCCCCTCCTCATTTATCTTTATCTTTTGTTGATTCCTTAAGGTTGGGATACATCTGTGGTAGCTGGTATTTCACATCCATCTTTTCTGCACACTATCATCAAATTATTTGTAGGATATTTCCCATAATGTCTAAAATGCTTCTTAAATTTGAATTTTCTACTTCATCTTATTAAAACAACCTTTTTTTATTCTCATAAGTGCAATTTTAGGAAAAAAAAAGTAATAATGATTAAGAAAGTATTTGGTTTTTTACTCTTTCTGATAATTATGAGGCAGCTAGTTAAAGTTAAATTTTGTATTATGTGTCAAAATCTGTGAAGGGTCTAAGAGCTTACCCTACCTGCAAGGTTACAAGTCAGCCTTCCACACTTTCAAGGTTACTGACAGGGGACATAAAATACCTTTCACAAACATTAGACAGTTCGGCTCACGATAGGGCATGACACATCAGCAGCAGATTCACGCTGGTTCTTCTTGCCGTTCACCCTCCCTAATGGCAATGCAGAGACGTCAGGTATGCACGCACAGTGGGCTTGTCCCATTTTTAAAGAATCTCATGCCTAGGAAATCCTACTCTTTTACACTGAGGGACAACCATGCTGCCC
Organism: Neotragus moschatus; assembly: GCA_006410615.1. Classification (NCBI taxonomy): domain Eukaryota; kingdom Metazoa; phylum Chordata; class Mammalia; order Artiodactyla; family Bovidae; genus Neotragus; species Neotragus moschatus. The sequence goes on along the minus strand of SJYA01001030.1, from coordinate 435,709 downwards.
TTTGCCTCAGAAGATTTTATCTCTAATTTCCAAGGGTGTCTAAATTATATATGCAACTTAGTAAATATAGTCCAGAGAAAAAGGAGCAATTAGTAATAGTATCTTCTTATTCATAAGATAAGCATATTTCATAAAATGTGAAGGAACCATAAATTACCTAACATGAAACAAAACCAAAAAATGAACACACACACACACACACACACCCCTATCTGTTTAAAGATATCAGAAGCTATTATGCTAGACAGGGCATAGAAAACAAGATCCCCTTACTTGGGATTGAGAGAGAAAATTAAAGAGAGATTACACTATAGGCTGGACATACAATTTAATTTTTCTCAACTGTTGCAGATTGATCAAAATAAAAAATGTCTACTCTGCATCTAAGAAAGCACAAGTGGAAAACAAAGGTGTACCTGAAAGCACTTTTCTCTAACCTGACTTTTTGCTAATTTGATCAGTTTACTTTAACTGGAAGAATTTTATACAATCAGAATTTCTCGACTGACCATTCACACATCCTCCTTCTATCTTGAAAAATGATGATCACCCAACCTGGAAAGCATGTGTACTGGGAAATGACTGCATGCATGAGCATTCAATCACTTCAGTCATGTCTGATGCTTTGCAACCTTATGGACTGTACGTAGGCCAGCCATCCCCTCAGTCCATGGGATTCTCCAGGCAAGAGTACTGGAGTGGGTTCCTATTTCCTCTTCCAGGGGGTCATCCCAATCCAGGGATCAAACCCACAGCTCCTGTGGCTCCTGCTTTGCTGGTGGATTCTTTACCCCTGAGCCACCTGGGAAACCACGTGCCTTCAGCTTTCCATGCCATTATTATTCTTTTCATTTGAAAATAAATACACTATTATTTACCTAATGGGCTTCCCTGGCAGCTCACTCGGTAACAAACCTGCCTGCAGTGCAGGAGACCCGGTTTAGATCCCTGCTTACCTTTGCTTTTATTGAGTAATTTGTAATATGAGAGCATTTGAGTAGGGTTTTCAGACTAAAAGATCTCATTAATCTTTATTTCATTATAGATTGGTGATTACTATTTTGTAAGCTGATTTTTGCTTCTTCCTTTGTTTTCTTACTACTGCTACATATGAAATCTTACTCTTGAAAATTTAGATTACATTTCTACTTATGATATAATTAATTAATTTAAATATTTTCACATGAAACTTAGTATGACTTTCAAATAATCCTGAGTCTTTCATTTTGATTATTTCATAAGAGTTTGAATATGTTCTTTAGGGGGTCTTATCCCTTTCACCTATTTATGAGAAGTATATATGATTTTTTAGAAATATCTGAATATCTATTATACTATCAGTTCAGTTCAGTCACTCAGTCATGTCTGACTCTTTGCAACCCCATGAACTGTAGCACGCTAGGCCTCCCTGTCCATCACCAACTACCGGAGTTTACTCAAACTCATGCCCATTGAATATTATATTATATTCATATATAAATTATATATTACTTGGTATACAGTCATATAACCATTGATAACTCTCAAATTCTATGGCTATTTTATTTCACTTTGATATCTAATATTTACTAGGATAAATCTACATTTAGAGTAATATACTTGCTTTGTAATCTAGCTCTTCATTTCCCAACAGATTTGATTAAATTACCAGGCCTATCTACACAATGGTTATATTTCTTTATTTTTCCTAATAATAATGACAGCTTACTTAATGAGCTTTTCTATTTGTTTAGTACTAAAAAAGACTTTTTCTCAATTAAATTATTTAATCATCCTAACAATTGTGCAAAGTAAATAAGTGGTTAAGTCACTAAGTCTTATATGACTCTTTCAATCCCATGGACTGTGGTTAGCCAGGCCCCTCTGTCCATGGGACTTTCTAGACAAGACTACTGGAGTGGTTTCCCATTTTCTTCTCCAGGGAATCTGCAAAAATCAGCTTACAAAATAGTAATCACCAATCTATAATGAAATAAAGATTAATGAGATCTTTTAGTCTGAAAACCCTACTCAAATGCTCTCATATTACAAATTACTCAATAAAAGCAAAGGTAAGCAGGGATCTAAACCGGGTCTCCTGCACTGCAGGCAGGTTTGTTACCGAGTGAGCTGCCAGGGAAGCCCATTAGGTAAATAATAGTGTATTTATTTTCAAATGAAAAGAATAATAATGGCATGGAAAGCTGAAGGCACGTGGTTTCCCAGGTGGCTCAGGGGTAAAGAATCCACCAGCAAAGCAGGAGCCACAGGAGCTGTGGGTTTGATCCCTGGATTGGGATGACCCCCTGGAAGAGGAAATAGGAACCCACTCCAGTACTCTTGCCTGGAGAATCCCATGGACNGGCATGGAAAGCTGAAGGCACATGGCTTCCCAGGTGGCTCAGGGGTAAAGAATCCACCAGCAAAGCAGGAGCCACAGGAGCTGTGGGTTTGATCCCTGGATTGGGATGACCCCCTGGAAGAGGAAATAGGAACCCACTCCAGTACTCTTGCCTGGAGAATCCCATGGACTGAGGGGATGGCTGGCCTACGTACAGTCCATAAGGTTGCAAAGCATCAGACATGACTGAAGTGATTGAATGCTCATGCATGCAGTCATTTCCCAGTACACATGCTTTCCAGGTTGGGTGATCATCATTTTTCAAGATAGAAGGAGGATGTGTGAATGGTCAGTCGAGAAATTCTGATTGTATAAAATTCTTCCAGTTAAAGTAAACTGATCAAATTAGCAAAAAGTCAGGTTAGAGAAAAGTGCTTTCAGGTACACCTTTGTTTTCCACTTGTGCTTTCTTAGATGCAGAGTAGCCATTTTTTATTTTGATCAATCTGCAACAGTTGAGAAAAATTAAATTGTATGTCCAGCCTATAGTGTAATCTCTCTTTAATTTTCTCTCTCAATCCCAAGTAAGGGGATCTTGTTTTCTATGCCCTGTCTAGCATAATAGCTTCTGATATCTTTAAACAGATAGGGGTGTGTGTGTGTGTGTGTGTGTGTTCATTTTTTGGTTTTGTTTCATGTTAGGTAATTTATGGTTCCTTCACATTTTATGAAATATGCTTATCTTATGAATAAGAAGATACTATTACTAATTGCTCCTTTTTCTCTGGACTATATTTACTAAGTTGCATATATAATTTAGACACCCTTGGAAATTAGAGATAAAATCTTCTGAGGCAAAGGGCAGCATGGTTGTCCCTCAGTGTAAAAGAGTAGGATTTCCTAGGCATGAGATTCTTTAAAAATGGGACAAGCCCACTGTGCGTGCATACCTGACGTCTCTGCATTGCCATTAGGGAGGGTGAACGGCACGAAGACCCAGCGTGAATCTGATGCTGATGTGTCATGCCCTATTGTGAGCCGAACTGTCTAATGTTTGTGAATGAGGTATTTTATGTCCCCTGTCAGTAACCTTGAAAGTGTGGAAGGCTGACTTGTAACCTTGCAGGTAGGGTAAGCTCTTAGACCCTTCACAGATTTTGACACATAATACAAAATTTAACTTTAACTAGCTGCCTCATAATTATCAGAAAGAGTAAAAAACCAAATACTTTCTTAATCATTATTACTTTTTTTTTCCTAAAATTGCACTTATGAGAATAAAAAAAGGTTGTTTTAATAAGATGAAGTAGAAAATTCAAATTTAAGAAGCATTTTAGACATTATGGGAAATATCCTACAAATAATTTGATGATAGTGTGCAGAAAAGATGGATGTGAAATACCAGCTACCACAGATGTATCCCAACCTTAAGGAATCAACAAAAGATAAAGATAAATGAGGAGGGGGGTTAGGGAGCAGTATCAGTACAAAATTAGGGAATAGGGCTGTCTTTATGATATGAAAAACAAAAGAATATCTGCAAAATATGGTGTCGGTGGGATCAATTTGAAGGAACTCACCAGTGACTAATAAATTGTCCTCTTATTACTAAGGTGTTCAGTAAAACCAAGAAGTAGTCAAGAGCATCCTGGCAGAACGCCATGCATGGAGTTGCTTTGCAAGAAGAGGTGGAAGAAAGAACAGTCATGCCACTCACTTGGAACCACATCTGCCCTTGCAAGTTAGTAGCATCCAAACCTTAAGCCTTTTGCTAAAAATGGCTCATCCTACCAATAGAGTCTGCAGCTAATAAGAGTTTTTCTGTTTTTGTTTTGTTTTTCCCCTGAAATGACTTCCCACTTAAATATTTCTCAGCCCAGCCTCATGGGGCTCCCAAAGCCATTTTGCTTTGGGAGCCTCATGAACAACCCCTCTTAGAAGCTCCCCTTTGGGAGCCTCTTAGCAACCCCTGCTTTCTTTTCATATGCTTAGCTTATGGCCCAAGCCATTTACAAATCAGAAAAATGTCTCCATATTAAAAACAATTATGAATTTGAGACTCACTTGAATGGGCTTTCTTCTCTTTGTAATTTTGGTCACAAAATCCAGGGCTGCCTTGGTCAATTATATTCGAAGTTTTGTCTCAAATTTAAAGACTCTTGGTTTAGCTTCTCTGAAAATACAAGCATGATAGAAAAACCAAGTAATTTACACAAAAGAAAGGCAATGCAAACAAACAAGCATTGGCAAATATTAAAAATTTTCTAAAGTCCTAGTGATTGAAACAGCTGTTANTTAGCTTCTCTGAAAATACAAGCATGATAGAAAAACCAAGTAATTTACACAAAAGAAAGGCAATGCAAACAAACAAGCATTGGCAAATATTAAAAATTTTCTAAAGTCCTAGTGATTAAAACAGCTGTTAATACCTGTACACAACAGAAATATAGCTAAATGAAAAACAAACAAAAAAACATATAGCTAAATGAAAATATACACTGAATAGAATACCAAATACTAAAATAGACATAAAAATAAACACATTAAAGCATTTAAAGAAAATATTTACTTCCTTGGAATTTTTTTTAACAAAGAAAAAGGTAGAAAAGCTCCTAAATTAATGTGGCAGCATTTTAAAATATTCTTATAATGAGGAACATTTGGAAAAAACATTAAAATGAAGCCATAAAATTAAAAGGATTAAATCTAACACAATTTCTAATTTTAAAAAAATCATTCAAAAGAAAAGTCATTTATTCTACATAGAGCCTAATAGTTTTAATACATTAGGAAAAATGAAAAGTTTGGACACAAAATAGAAAATACTTTTAAAAGCAAAAATAGACTTCAAATAAGAAAAAAATATCATAAATAAATGCAATACTGAAATGAGAGTCTTGAGGAAATAATTGCAATATCTCCTAGAGACAAAAGACTAATCTCTTCAAATTTGTTCTTTTATAAGTCAATTATAAAAAAGGAAAAATTGGGGAAAAGATATCAATAGCTTGAGATAAGAATATGAAATGAAACAAAATTAAGCAAAATCAAATAAAGTCTCTNGAGGAAATAATTGCAATATCTCCTAGAGACAAAAGACTAATCTCTTCAAATTTGTTCTTTTATAAGTCAATTATAAAAAAGGAAAAATTGGGGAAAAGATATCAATAGCTTGAGATAAGAATATGAAATGAAACAAAATTAAGCAAAATCAAATAAAGTCTCTCAAATATTTGAAAATGCTGTGTATCACACATAACCTGAAAAATATGGGAAATAAAATTGCAAACTGTTATGTTTTACCCATTGGAGTAAAATAAAACTTGCATATATTTGGTAAAAACAAAGGATTTGAAAAAATTAGACACAAGTATTCTTTTTGCTATCATTGTTAATTAATGCAAATATTTCAGAAACTGATATCAATGTAAATGTACCAGTTACACTAGCAATCCAACTCTCTAAGAAGCTGCAGTACTTTGCCATGATACAAATGGAAGGATATTTACCATAACTTAACTAACTTCACGCTCAGTCGTGTCCGCATGGACTGTAGCGACCCCATGGACTGTAGCCTACCAGGCGCCTCTGTCTGTGGGATTTTTCAGGCAATAGTCCCAGAGTGAACTGCCATTTCCTTCTCCAAGGGGGTCTTTCCAACCCAGGGATCGAACCCAGGTCTCCCGCATTGTAAACAGACGCTTTACCTTCTGAGCACCAGGGAAGTCTATTTACCATAGCATTGTTTTCAATATCATCAATCTACAAATAAAAATAANGCAATAGTCCTGGAGTGGATTGCCATTTCCTTCTCCAGGGGGGTCTTTCCAACCCAGGGATCAAACCCAGGTCTCCAGCATTGTAGACAGATGCTTTACCGTCTGAGCACCAGGGAAGTCTATTTACCATAGCATTGTTTTCAATATCATCAATCTACAAATAAAAATAAATTATCTAAATAGAGTAATTAAAATTAATCTTGGTACTGTTTTAAATTGAAATATTGTGTATTCTTTAAGGCAAGTGAGTCATAACTATTTCTCCTTATTTAGAAATGTCATTAAAATACGTTGTTAACTAAAAGAAGGTGGCACAATAATACATAGAGTATTTTGTTTTAAAATAATATGCACATTTCTGATTGAAAAGATTGGTAAGCTGATAAGGAAATGTAGCTTTCATTCTATTTTTTTGGTTGTTTAGTATAAATGGTTTTATTTCATTTCCACTTTTTCCTATTTGCTCCTATTAATTTAAAAATAAGCAGAAAAGTATACATTTAACATAGACTACATTAAACTCAAATTATTTAATTTAAATATATTTAATGTTATATTACTAAGTAATTTCAGGCTCAGAATAAAGACTAATAAAATGTTTAAATTAATTTACTTTCCAAGTTCGTGAGCTGAGTAATATTTACTCATAAATTTCAAATATGCAAAGATAAAGAAAATATGTACATAGGAGATTTTCAGAGACTCTCAGTTTTTCTTCATAAAGAATATGAAAAAGACACNTATATACTTGAGAAATCCACGTTCAATTTTTTAGAAAGAATACTATCTATATGGTGTGTTCTTCCCACTGTATAATATCAGAAGGCACTTTAAAAGTCCAATTTTGAATAAGTTCACTGCCTGTCAGATAGATTCACATATTATAAATTCCTCATCAACCTTTCACCTAATAGTTTTAATGTCAATGGATGATTTTATCTAGATGCATAATGTCATTGTTTTTTGATATATAATTCACATCCCATAAAATTCACCCTTTTAAAGTGTACACTCCAGTGGTTTTTAGTATATTTGTAGGGTTGTGTAATCACCCCACTGTCTAATTCTAGAACACTTCTGTCATCCAAACAGAAAATCTATATCCATTTGTAGTCATCCTCATGTGTATCCNATTCACATCCCATAAAATTCACCCTTTTAAAGTGTACACTCCAGTGGTTTTTAGTATATTTGTAGGGTTGTGTAATCACCCCACTGTCTAATTCTAGAACACTTCTGTCATCCAAACAGAAAATCTATATCCATTTGTAGTCATCCTCATGTGTATCCTTTCTCCTTCCCCTAGCAACCACTGATTTGCTCAGTGTCTCTATGAATTTACTGATTCTGAGCATTTCACATAAGTGGAATTGTAAAACACATGGTCTTTTGTGCCTTTTTAATTTAGCATAATATTCACCCATATTGTTACATGTATCAATACTTCATTCACTTTGATGATTGATAAATATTCCATTGAGGGAATATATCACAGTTTGCTTATTTATTGATCAGTTGATGGCATACATTTGAGTAGTTTCTACCTTTTGCATGTCAGTTGCTCAGTCGCATCCAACTCTGAGAACCCATGGACTGTAGCCAACCAGGTTCCTCTGAACATGGGATCCTCCAGGCAAGGATATGGAGGGAGTTTCCAGTTCTTTCTTCAGTGGATCTTCCTGACCCAGAGATAGAACCCAGGTCTTCCACATTGCAGGCAGATTTATTATCATCTGAGCCACCAAGGAAGCCCTAATTATAAATAATGCTGCTATTCATGTTCAAGTTTGTTTGTTCATTTGTTCATTGTAATGGATTAAGTCTTCAAGTCCTTTAGTTATATACCTATTAGTGGAAGAACCTAAGTATAGACAGCTAATATTAAGAAATATATAGGGAGAAATTGATAATAATTCCATAATGAAGTATGAAAGTGAAAGTCACTCAATAGTGTCTCACTCTTTGTGACCGCATGGACTATACAGTCCATGAAATTCTCCAGGCTAGAATACTGGCATACATAACCTTTCCCTTCTCCAGCAGAGCTTCCCATCCCAGGAATCAAACCAGGGTCTCTTGCAGTGCAGGGAGATTCTTTGCCAATGAAGCTATCAGTCAAGCCCATAGTTAAGTATAGGGAATTTTAACATCCCATTTATGTCATCAATATTAGAATTTTAATAAGCAAATAGTGGCCATAAATGACAGACCAGTTGGGTTTAATTGAAATCTACAGGTTTCCATATAAAAATATAAGAATACACATTCTTTTAAACTGCACATGAAAATTTCTCCAGAATATATCATATGCTGACCACAAAAGAAGTCTGAACAAATTACAAAAGATAAAAGTTAAGTCAAGAACTTTTCTAACCACAACGGTATGAAACTAGAAATCAACTTTATGAAGAAAAATGGAGAAAGTACAAAGACGTGAAAATTCAACAACATGCTACCAAGAAACCAATGGGTCAATGAAGAAACCAAAGAGGAAATTATTAAGACAAATACAAATGACAGCACAACTTTGCAAAATGTATGGGATACAGCAAAGCTAACTCTAAGATATAATTTTGTAGAAAAAATTCAAATATACAGTCTAACTTGACGTCTGGAGGTATCAGATAAAGAAAAGAAGAAAATAAAATAAAACAAAGTTGCTTAGTCATGCCCAACTCTTTGTGACCCCATGGACTGTCAGGTTTCTCTCTCCATGGGATTTTCCAGGCAAGAATATTAGATGAAGAGGAACAAATAAAACTGAGAGTCAACATAATGAAGGAAATAATAAAGACCAGAGAAGGGATAAATAAAACAGAAATGAAAAGGAAAACAACAGAAAAGATTAAGGAAACCAAGAAATGGTTTCATAAATGGATAAAATATTGATCAACATTTAGCCAGATTCATCAAGAAAAAAGATTAAAGATCCAAACGTTAGGTAGCTAGAATAGGAAAAAGGAGTCCAAAAGGGCAGTGGCTAAAAGGCAAAGAAAGGGGGAGAAAAAAAAAAAAAGAAAATGGAACAAAAGAAAATCAGAGGACCAGAGTGAGAACCTCAGGTAAAACCAACAGCCCTCCTGGCTAGCCCAATTTACATAGGGCAGGCCCAGCAGGGAGGAGACAAACATATAAATGGAGGAAGCCAAGACTGATTGAGACCTCTCATTTGCAGTTGGCCCACCCTCACACCTCAAGGGTGTACTTCCTTTGCTTGTGGAATAAAACTCTGAGCTGTAACCAAGCTGTAACACTAGCCCACCAAGGAAATTACACACTCCCAGGACATATCTGGTGCTGTGTCTCAGATTTAACCTGGCTAAAGCAACTTCAGCTTGGCCTCAGTGAGGCAAACACCAAGCACAGCAGAAGCTCAACTCAGTGAAAGCTCACACTGTGGAAGGTGAAGGCGAAGGAAACCCAGTGCAGTGGAAGTGACAAGAAGCCCAGCATGCTGGAAACCAGGACAACAAAAAAGGAACTTAGCAGAAAGCTCACACAGCTCAGTCTCAGATTCCAGAAGACCTCCGATTAAGGTAGGAGGTCCTCGCCCCTATGGCTGGAAGGACATACGGCTAACAAAATCTTAATTCCTTTACAATCTCTTGTTTCCTCAACACCCTGTGAACAGGCGAGAAGCAGTGGGTGCAACTGAGGAACTCTGGCAGGGACTACTCCCCCGTGTGTCCTGAAAGTTCCACTATCTGCTACGCCTTAGTAACCCTTGCCCAAGTGGGTGAGGGTTCTGCTGTCCTTAATCTCCTTTGTGCCAAGGACCAGGCCAATGAAAATTGTAGACACAGGGCACACATTTAGCAGTTTTTCCAGCAAGTTATGAAAAGAGTTCCTTGGCACGATTTTCCTGCTGCTTTTTCCTCCTGTCCTTCAGTTTCTCTCTCCATCTATGCCACCATTTACAAAGTACTGGGCAGGCCATCATCTTTCCATTTCTGAAAGTTGTGTTTGAAACTGTTTACCCGATTGGGACTCAAACCCACATGGCAGGGACTCTGTGCTGTGCTTAGTCACTCAGTCATGTCCAATTGGGACTTTAAGCTGGCCAAAACCCATGGTGCCTGGTTTCAGGACCTAATGAAGCTCGGGTTCTTGATGTCTTATTGAAAAAAGAATTCAGTGAGATACACAGTGGTAGGTCAGGATTAGATGTGTTCAGATTCAGAGAGACGCACACTCCACAGAGTGTGAGCCATCACAGAGGGTGTATGCAGCAGCCTGAAATGTGGTATGGTTAGTTTTTGTGAGCTGGGTGATTTCATATGCTGATGAGTGGGAGGATCATTCCAACAACTGGAGAACCACCCACTCCGTGATCTTTTAATAGTGCCTTGGAACTGTCATGGCGCCTCTGGGTGTGTCATTTAGATTAACCGTTGGAAACACCTTAAAGTGCTCTTATGGAGGATGAGGGAAGAAATCAGTGATTTCCATTCCCTCAGAGGAATAAGAGGATAAGCCTTATGGCTGTTTCGCCAGGTTCCCAGTCTCAGGGCACAGGCTTGGATTGCTTTACATCATGGTATCTATTCCCATCCACGGTGGACAAACTGGCAATGAGTTAAGATTACAACCCTTTAATCCTATCCAGCACTAGTCACACTGGAGCCTTGGGGATACCCAGCTCCAGCCTGGGAATCCCAGGAGATTGACCTGCCTCAACTTGCCTTGGGATATGGTCCCCAGGAGGTTATCACACCTCGATCTGCTCAGGAATCCACTAGTCCAGGGGGTCCCAGGAGGTTAGCCTGCCTCAACATGCCCAGGGACCCAATTCTTGAAAGGCTGACATGCCTCACCCTGCCTGAGGATTGGATCTCCAGAAGATTGTCATGCCTCAACCTGTCTGGGGATCTGCACCCTGACCTGGAGATGCGTGACTCTCAGGCTGCAACAGTACTGGGTAGGAAAAGCTTCAGGAAGACTCATCCCTAAGGACATTGACCCATGGAAACAGAAGGAAGCCTGTTAGTTTTGGGACCCTGACCGGTCTCATTAATAACTCAGGAGTCCAACGAGAACCCCACTGCCTTTCTGGCAAGTATAAAAGAGGTCCTCTAAAAGTTTACCAATCTAGACTTAGACTCTTACAAAGGACAGATGATTTTAAAGGGCAAATTCCTGCCCCAATGTGCATCAGACATCAGGATAAAGTTACAACAGCTACAGCAGCAGGACCCTGCTTGCTCTCTAAATGAGATGGTCCAGACAGCCACCAATACCTTTTATAAAAGAGAACAGGGGAGGGAGGTCAAGGCCGAGGAAAGGAAGAGAAGGAAAGAGCCAAGGCATGCCCAGAAGCTGGCTGCCCTCCAGGGAAGCCCTGCGGCAAACCTCGAGTCCTTGAAGGACAAGGCACGAGGCAAATGCCTAATCTGTAGACAGGAGGAATGTTGGGCCAGAGAGTGTCTAAACTGTGACAAGTCTCCTAAAATGGCTTGCTACAAATGCCAACAATTGAGACATTGGGCAGCACTCTGACTTTGGGACCTGAGAGCCTCAAGGTCAAGCGCCAAGCCTTCCCTCCCGATGGATCAACAGGAGCGAAATGGCCTGCTCCAGCCAGCCCACCTGTCACAGATAACCATCATGGGGCTGGAGCCAAGGCTGAAACTGGGTGTGGCAGGTAGGTCCAAGAACTTCTTGGTTGACGCAGGGCTACCCACTTTGTCCTGACCTCCTACTCCAGAGCCTTCTCCTCTTAGATCTGTACTATTTTTGGGTGCTTTAGGAAAAACAATTACAAAACATCCATCCAGGCACTCCTTTGTTGCTGGGATGGAAAAATATTTTCCCACCAGTTTCAGGTGGTCCCTGAGTATCCTACCCCTTATTTGGAAGACATCTTTCCCTGCCTTCAACATCTTGCAGCTATTGCATTCCTGACAGAAGATGCTTTAAAACTCTCTCTTGGGGGCAAACTAACTATTTTTACCAGCCACCAAGTGAAACAACTCCTGAATGGGGGAGGACATTTATGGATGTTTGATCAAAGGATCCTCAGATATCAAACAGTGCTAATGGAAAATCCAGGCTTCACTATATCCCCTTGTGAGGTTCTTAACCTAACTATCCTCCTGCCTACCCTCAAGGGCTCTCTCCCCTTTCACTCTTGCCTAGAAACTTTGGACCACTGGACAAAACCCTGAGAAGGATTATCAGAAGGTCTTCTGACGAATCCTGAGGAAGTCTGTTATAGTGATGGAAACAGTTTTGTCTTGGATGGAAAAAGAAGAGCTGGGATATGCAGTAGTCTCCAACTCTGAGATGATAAATAGAGGCTAACCCTTTGCCACCAGGTACTTCAGCCCAATTGGCTGAGCACATAGCCCTGACTCAAGTTCTAGAGCTGGGAAAAGGAAAAAGAGTAGCCATTTACACCGACTCGAAGTCTGCCTTTCTGGTGCTACATGCACATGCTGCTATTTGGAAAGAAAGAGGCCAGTTGACCACCCGAGGGTCCCCAATCAAATATGGTGATCAAACCCTTAGGTTCTTGGAGACAGTCCATCTACCCGCTGAGGTTTCAGTCTCCCACTGTAAAGGACACCAAAAAGGGAGCCCAGAAGCGGCACGAGAGAACCAAGCAGCTGATCAGGCAGCTAAGAGAGAAGCGTTACAGAACAGTGACCTCACAGGGGTTGCCACCTTAGTTCCGCAGATTTAATTAGCCAAAAACTCCTTTATATACTAAAGGCGAGACTCTAAAAGCTAAGAGTTAAGGCTTTCAAGACAATCATATGGGGTGATTTCAAAAGGAGGGACTCCTTTTTCTGCCTGGAAACCTCAGTGGAAGTTGATTAACTTCTTAAAGGCCACTACTCATTTAGGGGAGAAGGCCCTTCGAAGATGACTAGAAAGGTTTTTCAAAGGAACAGGCCTCCAAATGACTATAAGGCAAGTCTCACAGTCTCCTCTTGTCTACTTGCCAATTAAACAGCCAAGGAGCTCAAAGACCCCAGCTGGCCCAGCCCATCCAACAGAGTGGGGCCAACCCAGGAGAGGACTGGCAGATGGACTTCACCCAGATGCCGGTTCTTCAAGGGTACAAATATCTACTAGTCATGATAGATACATTCACAGGATGGAGTGAAGGCTTTCCTACCCAGATTGAGAAGGCTGAGGAGGTGGCTAAAAAAAACACATCCAACAAGATATATTCTTGTGGAGTGTCCACCAGGACCCTAAGAATTCTAAAGAGCCCCCACTCTATGCTCTAGAGACTCACGTCCTAATTAAAATCTGGAAAGATGGATCCCCAAAGGCTCAATTCCAGCCCACATGGAAGGGCCCCTACCCTGTGATACTTTCTATCCCCACAGCAGTCAAGGTTCCAGGACAGGACTCCTGGATTCATTACTCATGGGTCAGGCCATGGAATAAAACAGAAGAGGACACTTAATACACCTGTGAGCCTCTGGGAGATCTCAGATGCCTATTCAGGACTACAAGTGAGTGCCACTCCAAGGAACACCCCCAAAATTAAGTTTCCAGAGATAAGATTGCTCAGATAGCTCTAATTAGCGAACACAGCTTGGCAGGGATTGTACTCTAAAATAGACAGGAGATAGATCTCCTGATCTCTGAATAAAGAGGGACTTTAGCCATCTTGGATGAGACGTGTTGTTTCTGGGTAAACACCTCCGGCTAAGTTATGACCAACCTAGACAGTATATTCAAAAGCAGAGACATTACTTTGTCCGCAAAGGTCCATATAGTCAAGGCTATGGTTTTTCCAGTGCTCATGTATGGATATGAGAGTTGGACTGTGAAGAAGGCTGAGTGCCGGAGAATTGATGCTTTTAAACTGTGGTGTTGGAGAAGACTCTTGAGAGTCCCTTGGACTCCAAGGAGATCCAACTAGTCCATCCTAAAGGAGATCTCCTGGGTGTTCATTGGACGGACTGACGCTGAAGCTGAAACTCCAGTAGTTTGGCCACTTGATGCAAAAAGCTGGCTCATTTGAAAAGACCCTGATGCTGGGAAAGATTGAGGGCAGGAAAAAAAGGGGACGACAGAGGATGAGATGGTTGGATGGCATCACAAACCCAGTGGACATGGGTTTGGGTGGACTCTGGGAGTTGGTGATGGACAGGGAGGCCTGGCGTGTTGCAGTTCATGGGGTCACAAACTGTCAAACATGACTGAGTGACTGAACTGAACTGAAGTTAAAGAAAGTCTCACAGTACTCAAGAAAACCATTCAGATCCTATGGAGTCTCAAAGAACAAGCTGAAGAGATCTCAGGGTGGCTACGATCTCTTTTGGGGGGATCCTTTTCCTGGTGACGGGGGAATTTGGAGTTGGCTAATGCCTCTACTAATCCCTGTTTTCACCATAATCATTGCTGCTTATGATTGCTGCATCTATTATCGTCTAACCCGTTTTGTCACTACTAGCTACAACATGAAGTGCCAGTTCAACAATGATCTATAAAACTTCATCCAATCATAGAAAATATCACTCACCCTTAGATGGACACTGATATAAGGACCCTGAGGCTTGAGACTTGCAAGAGGGGGAGGCCCAATGTCCCCTCGCCATCACATCTCTGCTGGAACTAGCCAGAGAGACCTCTGGCCCCCTACTCCCCCAAATTGGGCATCCCATCTCTTAAGGGGGGGACTTTAAGTAATTCACTTCATTTCAGTCACTCAGCCGTGTCCAACTCTTTGCAACCCCATGGACTGCAGCAAGACAGGCCACCCTGTCTATTATCAGCTCCCAGAGTTCTCTCAAACTTATGTCCATTGAGTTGATGAAGCCATCCAACCATCTCATCCTCTGTCATCCCCTTCTCATCCAGCCTTCANAAGGAAAAAGAGTAGCCATTTACACCGACTCGAAGTCTGCCTTTCTGGTGCTACATGCACATGCTGCTATTTGGAAAGAAAGAGGCCAGTTGACCACCCGAGGGTCCCCAATCAAATATGGTGATCAAACCCTTAGGTTCTTGGAGACAGTCCATCTACCCGCTGAGGTTTCAGTCTCCCACTGTAAAGGACACCAAAAAGGGAGCCCAGAAGCGGCACGAGAGAACCAAGCAGCTGATCAGGCAGCTAAGAGAGAAGCGTTACAGAACAGTGACCTCACAGGGGTTGCCACCTTAGTTCCGCAGATTTAATTAGCCAAAAACTCCTTTATATACTAAAGGCGAGACTCTAAAAGCTAAGAGTTAAGGCTTTCAAGACAATCATATGGGGTGATTTCAAAAGGAGGGACTCCTTTTTCTGCCTGGAAACCTCAGTGGAAGTTGATTAACTTCTTAAAGGCCACTACTCATTTAGGGGAGAAGGCCCTTCGAAGATGACTAGAAAGGTTTTTCAAAGGAACAGGCCTCCAAATGACTATAAGGCAAGTCTCACAGTCTCCTCTTGTCTACTTGCCAATTAAACAGCCAAGGAGCTCAAAGACCCCAGCTGGCCCAGCCCATCCAACAGAGTGGGGCCAACCCAGGAGAGGACTGGCAGATGGACTTCACCCAGATGCCGGTTCTTCAAGGGTACAAATATCTACTAGTCATGATAGATACATTCACAGGATGGAGTGAAGGCTTTCCTACCCAGATTGAGAAGGCTGAGGAGGTGGCTAAAAAAAACACATCCAACAAGATATATTCTTGTGGAGTGTCCACCAGGACCCTAAGAATTCTAAAGAGCCCCCACTCTATGCTCTAGAGACTCACGTCCTAATTAAAATCTGGAAAGATGGATCCCCAAAGGCTCAATTCCAGCCCACATGGAAGGGCCCCTACCCTGTGATACTTTCTATCCCCACAGCAGTCAAGGTTCCAGGACAGGACTCCTGGATTCATTACTCATGGGTCAGGCCATGGAATAAAACAGAAGAGGACATTTAATACACCTGTGAGCCTCTGGGAGATCTCAGATGCCTATTCAGGACTACAAGTGAGTGCCACTCTAAGGAACATCCCCAAAATTAAGTTTCCAGAGATAAGATTGCTCAGATAGCTCTAATTAGCGAACACAGCTTGGCAGGGATTGTACTCCAAAATAGACAGGAGATAGATCTCCTGATCTCTGAATAAAGAGGGACTTTAGCCATCTTGGATGAGACGTGTTGTTTCTGGGTAAACACCTCCGGCTAAGTTATGACCAACCTAGACAGTATATTCAAAAGCAGAGACATTACTTTGTCCGCAAAGGTCCATATAGTCAAGGCTATGGTTTTTCCAGTGCTCATGTATGGATATGAGAGTTGGACTGTGAAGAAGGCTGAGTGCCGGAGAATTGATGCTTTTGAACTGTGGTGTTGGAGAAGACTCTTGAGAGTCTCTTGGACTCCAAGGAGATCCAACTAGTCCATCCTAAAGGAGATCAGTCCTGGATGTTCATTGGACGGACTGACGCTGAAGCTGAAACTCCAGTAGTTTGGCCACTTGATGCAAAAAGCTGGCTCATTTGAAAAGACCCTGATGCTGGGAAAGATTGAGGGCAGGAAAAAAAGGGGACGACAGAGGATGAGATGGTTGCATGGCATCACAAACCCAGTGGACATGGGTTTGGGTGGACTCTGGGAGTTGGTGATGGACAGGGAGGCCTGGCGTGTTGCAGTTCATGGGGTCACAAACTGTCAAACATGACTGAGTGACTGAACTGAACTGAAGTTAAAGAAAGTCTCACAGTACTCAAGAAAACCATTCAGATCCTATGGAGTCTCAAAGAACAAGCTGAAGAGATCTCAGGGTGGCTACGATCTCTTTTGGGGGGATCCTTTTCCTGGTGACGGGGGAATCTGGAGTTGGCTAATGCCTCTACGAATCCCTGTTTTCACCATAATCATTGCTGCTTATGATTGCTGCATCTATCATTGTCTAACCCGTTTTGTCTCTACTAGCCACAACATGAAGTACCAGTTCAACAATGATCTATAAAACTTCATCCAACCATAGAAAATATCACTCACCCTTAGATGGACACTGATATAAGGACCCTGAGGCTTGAGACTTGCAAGAGGGGGAGGCCCAATGTCTCCTCGCCATCACATCTCTGCTGGAACTAGCCAGAGAGACCTCTGGCCCCCTACTCCCCCAAACTGGGCATCCCATCTCTTAAGGGGGGAACTTTAAGTAATTCACTTCAGTTCAGTCACTCAGCCGTGTCCAACTCTTTGCCACCCCATGGACTGCAGCAAGACAGGCCACCCTGTCTATTATCAGCTCCCAGAGTTCTCTCAAACTCATGTCCATTGAGTTGATGAAGCCATCCAACCATCTCATCCTCTGTCATCCCCTTCTCATCCAGCCTTCANACGATAAAGTAACAACAACAACAAAAAAAAAATAGGGAGATGAGAGAATAATAATAGAATTGTGAGCTGCTAATTTCTTCTTTTTACTATGTGTACTTTTATATTTAATGTTGCGAAATTAACATTGTATAATGTTACATAATTTAGGATTTTCACTATAATGTTCCTTGCTTTAAAACCATGATTCTCAATTTGACTTTACACTGTAATCATATTTGGAGCTCTTGATAATCCAACCACATCCTAAATCAAAACCTTTGAGGGGGAGACTAAGATACCAGTATCGATAAGGCCTCTCTGTTGATCCGGTAGAGCTAATCAATTCTGGGTATATTTCTACAATCAAATCAATTTTTGATAACTGTACCTCCGTGGTGAAACAAACTTCATTTGAAACTCATTTTCATTAATTTCCTCACATTGACTTTAGCTTCATTTTCTTTGTTTAAATGCAATGGCATTTTAAACATGTCTTTCTAAAGTGGTATTCTTCATGTTACTTTATCCATCTACCTGCCTATGTATCTCTTTGTAGCTCTTTATATACAGTAAAGAGATACTGCCTATAGCATAGATGACTCTTGTCAGGGACTGTCTTCAAGTGTCCGGAATTTTGTGCAGATTTTTAAGTTTATGTGTTTCTTTCTAGTTTGACAATGTTTAACACACATCTGTCACTTTTACAAAAACCAAAGTCTTATTTTTGAAGTTGTATTAAATGACTTTAGCTTCATATTATTTATTATTTGATAATAGGACATATCTAAATTTATAATTACAGTAAGCCTTTAAAGGATTAAATATTCATTGACTGANTGTTTAACACACATCTGTCATTTTTACAAAAACCAAAGTCTTATTTTTGAAGTTGTATTAAATGACTTTAGCTTCATATTATTTATTATTTGATAATAGGACATATCTAAATTTATAATTACAGTAAGCCTTTAAAGGATTAAATATTCATTGACTGATGATTGAAAATATCACTTTATTACAAGTATTTGAAAGCAAAATATCTGTGTATAGATATTTTGATTGGTTCTTATGTGCATGGAACTACAACAAGGCAAGGGATATTTGCAGTTTAATTTTAACATTTCACAGCTTGCAATAATGAAAAAAATATGTATCTATGATAGGATATTAAATGGGTATACATCAAGGCTAAAAGAAGGAAATGAATATCCATAATTAAATTTTTATATGTTATATCTTGCAGTGGTGAAATAAATATCTGTCAATGACATGTATGTTAAATGGCTATGTGTCAGCATCTAGAGTACAGAAATTAATATCCTCAATTAAATTTCTATATGTTATGTAAGATTTTGACACAGAAATTTCTTACAACTTGATATTCCTTTAAGAGTTTTTCTATCTTAAAAAAGATTATATCTGTATATTTGACCTTTCTAAAACCATGGTAAGGTTGGAGGAGTGAGAAAATTTAATTTACAGAAGTTCTGCAATTTTTAAACAGTAAATGACTCATAAGTCACTTCACAGCTCTTTTAAAATTTTAATTTCCTAGTACATCTAGAAGTTTAATCTTTTTTTCCCATTCATTTTTGGTCCTCTTTATCAATCATCTTTAACCACTTTGATTCCATTAAAAGTTAATAAGTTAAAAATATAACTAAATATAATCACAAAATTAAGAAGGATTCTATGGGAGAAAATGTATCAAATTGAAATAAGAAAGTACATAATTGACATTTTATCAATAGCTCGTTATATAACACTTTGCGTATAGCTTCAATGTTGTGAAAATAAATCAAAATTTCTAAAAATATCTTGCTTATATAAATAAATATCATGCAACTCTGAATATCTCTTAGAGCTGCAGAGACCTCCATCTCCTAACAAATTCTAACTGTTGAACACTTCAAACAACATAGTCATAGGGTCACAATGCTAAAATTAACTTAGAGACTCTTTATTAATGTTTTTTAAATGATGCTTATTTTGGAAATGTAGAAATAGCAAATGGTAAACTCCATAATCATAGTTTATTTAAGATTTTTCTGAAAATTCTTTAAGGGCAATATTTACTAACCATGAAAAATAAATATGGAATCTAAATTTTGGGGGGTTATCACAGTATCACGTATATAGAAGTAGAAATATAATATTGTATACATGAGACATATAACATCAAATACCAATGTTATCTCCATAAAAAATACATGAAAAAATAAGTCAATTGTTGCCACAGTATTTAAACAGTAAGACTAAGCAAGTATGATAAGCTAATCCTGGAAATTATGCAATTTTATCACCTACTGATTTTATATAAGAAACACAAACTCCTTAACAAATATTAATAATAAATCATTATTCCTTCTCATGTAGTTTTCACAAAAGGAATATATATCTATGCAACTTTTAGTATACAGATAACACACACAAACATGTGCCTGGTACCAACTTTCTAAAATTTTTATTTTGTTAATTTACGGGAAAAGCAGCATTTTCAAATTCTAGTTGCTACTCACCAAATCACCTTTCCTTCAAGATTTCTCCATTCTGATGACAAATCAAGCTGTTACATTATACTTTCATCAGGCAATGTCTGCCCAAGTATCCTGGCAACCACAGGCTGCAGTTGCCTTGCTTCCTTGAAGCACAAGATGAGAAGGAACTTGTTAAGGTCGAGAAACAAGTTTTAAGAAAAAAACTAAGGTAAATAAATCATTTCTGAATTGTTTCTGAGCCAGAAGCTTTCCCACAAATTGAGTCAATAAACTCTTAATTTTAAAGACATTTGCATTCACCACCTAAATAAAAATGTCAGATTACAAAATAGAAATAGATTTTGGATTTATGACCGTGCAATATAGATACAGATCCAAATACAAACACTTCAAATTCATTAACTGAATATTTCCTTATTCTAGCTTGGGGAGTTTTTCTATTTTCATGACTTCTATAATAAAACATATCTGAACACTGAAAATATGGAATCGTTTGGACACATTGACTATTTTGCATATGCTGAGCATGCTAAAAATTTAAAAAAAAATGCTCTCCTTATTGATTTTAATTATTCCTGGTATCTATTCTGGACAGATTGACCTCTTAATTGCATCAAGGATGATGAAAACTGTCTAGTTCCAGTTACCATAAAAGTCTTACACTTTGTCTAAATTGCTGCTTATGAGTTGAGATAGGTCAGTAAGAGGCACCTAAAAGCTGTCAATGGTCCATATTCTATTCTATATCCACTTAAAAGACTAAAATAAATATTCAGCTAGACATATTTTTGTGTTATAACTCTAGCCTCTGAACATGCAAACACACAGTGATGATAAAAAAAATTGAACATCTTAATACTTAGAAGACACAGCTTTCAATATATCAGAACACAAGAATAAAAAGAATTAAAAAACCTAAAGAAACTGGAAAAACAGCAGAATAAAATCAAAGAAACAAGAGAGGATATTAGGATGGAAAGCAATAAGATAGAAAACAAAAACAGTCAAGATTCAAAACAAATAAATGTCAAAGATTGCTCAAGATTTTTAGTTATTTTGACAAGACTGATGAAATATACAGACCAAAGATAAAATTGTTGTTAAATTGGAGATTTAAAATACAGCACTAATAAATTTATATAGTTAATGGCAATGGATAAATTTCTTGCACAAGAAAGACTAAAACTACAGGAATAATAAAGAGAAACGTGATCATGGACTTATATGGCAATAAATTTTCTTAGTAATTTAAGACTTCTCTTTGAAATCTACTATTCCATATGCTAGTGTGGACATATTTTTCTATTTGGTTTTAAAAATTAAGCTATAGTTGATATAAAATATTATTTTCCTTTTATGAGTACTTTGTGTTGATTTGACATTTACATGCGTCATGAAATGATCACTGTGATGAAGCTAGGAACCATCTGTCCCCACACATAGTACAGCATTATTGACCATATTCCTTATGCTGTATAATGCAGTGTTGTGGATTACTTATTTTCTAACTGGTGGTTTATACTTCTTAATGCCCTTAACCTGTTTTGCTCCCTCACCCTCCTCTTCTCTGGCAATCACACTTTATTCTCTTTAACCACAAACCTGTTTTTCTTTTGCTTTCTTTTATTTTGTCTTTCAGATTCCACATATAAGTGAGATTACACAGCATTTTTATTTCTCCGTTTTACTTATTTCACTTAGCATGATACCTGTTAGAGCCACCCACGTTGTTGCAAACCGCAGGGTTTCATTTTTTAGAGCAGAGGGATATTCTGAAGAATATATATATATATATATATATATATATATGTGTATATATACATACCACGGAGAAGGCAATGGCACCCCACTCCAGTACTTTTGCCTGGAAAATCCCGTGGATGGAGGAGCCTGGTAGGCTGCAGTCCATGGGATCCCTAAGAGTCTGACACGACTGAGTGAGTTCACTTTCATTTTTCACTTTCCTGCATTAGAGAAGGAAACGGAACCCACTCCAGTGTTCTTGCCTGGAGAATCCCAGGGACAAGGGAGCCTGGTGGGCTGCCGTCTGTGGGGTCACACAGAGTCGGACACGCCTGAAGTGACTCAGCAGCAGCATATATACCACACTATCTATATTCATTCAACTATCACTCGATACTTAGGTTGATTCCACATCTTTCCTATAGTAAACAATGCTACATTGAACACTAGCGTGCATTTTCTTTTCAAATAAATATTTCCTTTTTTTTTTTTTTTGCATAAACACGCACATATGACATTGCCTGATCTATTTTTAATTCCCAGGGGCATATCTATACCATTTTACCTATGGGCTGCACCAATTTACAATCCCACATTTTCTCCTCAAGTTGGCCAACCCTTGATATTTGTTGTCTTGATGATGATAGCCATTCCACAGGTGTGAGACAGTACCTGATTATGGTTTTGATTTACGTTTCCCTGATGATTACGGACATTGAATATTTTTAATGCTTCTGTTGTCCATCTGTATATCTTATGAAAAATGTCTTTTCAGGCCCATCGCCCATTTTTAACCTGAGGTTGTTTTTTTATGTTGAGTTGTGCAAGTTCTTTGCATATCCTGGATATTAATCACTTCCCAGAGAGACTGCTTGCAAATGTCTTCTCTCATTCAATAGGCTGCCTTTCATTTTGTTAACATTTCCCTTTGGTGCACAGAGTTTTTTTAGTTTGATGTGGTCCCATTTGTTTACGTGTTTGTAGCCCTTGCCTGAGGAAACAGACCCCAAAATATTGCTAAGACTCATGTCAGAAAGCTTACTGCGCTTGTTTTCCTCTCAGATTTCTGTGATTGCAGGTGCCATGTTTGAGTTGTTAATCCATTTTGAGGTGGGTTTTTTTTTTTTGTATATGGTGTGGGAAAATAGTCCGTTTGTTTCTTTAGAAGTAGCTGCCCAGTTTTCCCAGCACCGTTTACTGAAGACGCCGTCTTTTCTCCATGGAACATTCATGGCTCCTTAGTCATAGACTGGTTGACTATAAAGCATGGGTTTACTTCTGCTCTCTACATAGTGAGAGAATCTGGACTAGTGAGAAGGACAGGGCCTCACCCCTCTTTAAGCGTTCTGTGNAGTAGCTGCCCAGTTTTCCCAGCACCGTTTACTGAAGACGCCGTCTTTTCTCCATGGAACATTCATGGCTCCTTAGTCATAGACTGGTTGACTATAAAACATGGGTTTACTTCTGCTCTCTACATAGTGAGAGAATCTGGACTAGTGAGAAGGACAGGGCCTCACCCCTCTTTAAGCGTTCTGTGGCGTTCACTGCGAAGCTATCTGACAGTCCTGGACTTTTGGATTTTTGGAGTTTATCACCAGTTCAATTTACTTATTGATAGTCAGTCTGTACATATTTTCTTTTTTCCCAATTCAGTCCTAGGAGATTGTGTCTTTCCAGGAACTCATCTATTTTTTTTCTAGGTTTCCATTTTGTTGGCATATAATAGAGTTGTTTCTAGACTCTATCATCATCTTTGTTTTTCTGCAGTTTGGCTATACCTTCTCTTTCTGACTTCANAAGTATCTCTAATTTTACAATGAAATGTAAAAGTAGAAGACTGTTCCAGACATGTATGTTTCACTTGCACAGATATGGTAGTTG
Organism: Neotragus moschatus; assembly: GCA_006410615.1. Taxonomy (NCBI): domain Eukaryota; kingdom Metazoa; phylum Chordata; class Mammalia; order Artiodactyla; family Bovidae; genus Neotragus; species Neotragus moschatus. The sequence goes on along the minus strand of SJYA01001030.1, from coordinate 412,224 downwards.
AAATCTTTTTGTAACATAAATTCTTTGGGGAAAGCATACAAAAAGAGAATGGAGGTATACCTAATGCTCAGTAATGTTCATACTTATGGAAAGAAAAAAAGAGTGAGGGGGAAATAGTAAGAGAGACAAAATATTTATACATTTGATTTGATGCAGTATTACTGATATTGGCAGAGTGTGTTCAGCTGCTCAGTCGTGTCCGACTCTTTGTAACCCCATGGATTGGAACCTGGTAGGCTCTTCTGCCCACAGTATTTTTCAGGCAAGAGTATTGGAGTAGGTAGCCATTTCCTCCTCTAAATGGTAGAGTATAAAGTTCACTTTTAAAACATATTGCTAATAAAGATGGATTATTTTTATTGAAGCCAGGAATCTAAGCACTAGAGATAATCAATATACATTCACTGTTTAAGAATTAGTTAGATTAATTTAATGACCAACTAATTCTCTGCAGCTTTTTATAAATTCAAACTAAAAAAGAACTGTGGATGTTGAAAGAAAAGAAGAATAATTAAGGTGAGAGTAGCTTGTTGCTCTTTCCTTCTACCTTACAGGAATAATGGAAGTAATAGCGTTTCACTCCTCACCTCTTAAAGCACAAAGATTAAAGTAGGTGTCATTTTTTTCATACCTTTTCAATCAAGCTTAAAAAATGCAGCAAAAATAAAAGAGCCATTCTGATTGCTTTTCTGATAAATTCTAAAAATTACCAGTCAGTGATTTACTGATTTTCTCATCATACAAGTTTTACATTCCTTAAAAACTGCATCTGTATCTTTTCCCTGTTTTTTCAGTGACTAAGGACAGATATTCTATTATTGTCTGTCTTTGTGCTCAGCTGGTGTGTGTGTGTGTGTGTGTGTGTGTGTGTGTGTGTTTAGGCATAGTTAGTGGTAAGATGAAGTGTTGACTGAAGAGCTGCTGGCATTCACCTTTAGAGCACCTCCAGTGTATTATTAATTGGGGCATTTAACAGAGACCTGGGCTCTTTATTAATCAAAAGAGCATTCTTATCCAAAAGCTCTTTCAGAGAAGTTATCAATAAAGAATTGTATTGCAACATGAAATTGTGCCAGACCATTAATATAAAACAAATATAGATAGCACTTACAGATTGAAATCAGAAGTGGATAGGATGTCATGAGAAAATGGATTGAAAAATGCTGAATCTCACTAACTCAATTCTTGACAGGTCATAATTTGCAACAGTGATCCTACTTACAAGAGTTCTCTGTAGTGAAGGATAGAGAGATGGATGAACCACCATAAATTCTAAACATATTTGAGTTTAATACATACGTGTCTTCTCCAGCCTGTTGCCTCAACCTATAGTTTTGTTTTATAGATAAAATCTTTTCTAATATGAAATATTTACATGAATACATCTAAGCCATAACTATTTGGTGTTTTCTAACTCACTGTTGCTTCTTTCACTATGACCTTAAATCTAAATTACTTCATTTTTAAAACATTTTCTATAATTATCACTCTTCCCTCATCTATATCTCACAAAATGAGGACTCTCTGCACTGCAAGTAACAGAAGCCCATTCAATTATCCTGAGTAGAAAAGCTTTTAGTGCTCTCAAAGAACCTAAGGCAAAGATATGAGTCATATTGGAATCTACTGGGAACCAGGTATTAAAACTTCATCAAGACAGTATTTCTTCTTCTTCTTCTTTCTTTCCCTAGTCTATGCATTTCTGCTTCATTCTTCACCCTTGCTATAGAAAGTATCCTTTACTGGTTAGTAAAGCTGGCAGATGAGTCACTGAGGCGCACCGTATTGTACTGTTGGCACTAAGATAGCTCTCTCTGTTTCAGCCCACCTCTCCCCGGACCTCTCTGTCTCCTTCTCTCTTCTTCCGTCCTGTCTCCCCTCTTGTTTCTGCTCTCCTCTTCTCCTTCTCTCCCTCCCTGTCCCCTCTTCCTTCCCCCTGTGTATCTCACTTACTTTTCCTCTCCACTCCATTTTTTAAAAAACTTTTAAAGCTGGGAAAAAGGATTAGCCCAGATTGTGATAGGTGTCCATCTTAGAACAATTCCAGAAAGAAAATATCGTTTCATTTCAAATAAATGCTTCTTAGGACAGAAGACCAAATAATGGCATTTCCCAGAAAAGGTGAGTGAAATTTAGGGAAGGACTACTCCTCAGATAAAGCACCTGGCCCATACCTTAAATATATTCCACTAGTGTTGTGGGGAATCTATATTTCAAAATCTTCCTGAGATTTCCACTTACTTTCAAATTTTATTAGTGTACATATTAACTATACTACTATAATAATATAAAGTATATAAATTACACTAAATTTCAAAGTTATATATTTATGTTATATGATATTTCAATTTCTATGTTATTTAATTTCCAAAAATATAACTTTGGTGGTAAATGTTGAGTATTTTATGTTTCCATAGATATATTAATTGTTTATATTTTGTTGTTAAGCTCTCCAGTTAAATCTTTTTTTCCTTTCCAATTTTTGTTTTCTGTTCTCATATCCTTTCTTTGTTAATGCCTAAATGTTAACCCACTGTTTCATTTAAAATCTCACACACAGTTTATGCCAACTTTACCAAAACCTCATTTTTAAGATGAGATTTTGAGATTTATTATTATTATTATCACTTAAAGGGAAAAATTAATCGGGTCATTCATGCAAAATTTTGCTCCCCAAGCTACCTAATTATGCTTTCTTGTAGCATAGTTTGTTGTGCTCCAGATTTATGCTCTTAAATAGTTCTGTAAAGTTCTGCAACTCCAAATAATAGCCTTTTGAAATGGTTTTTTCCCTTGAAAAACTCAGTTTATGAAATTTAGTCAGAGAATAAACATGTCTATATCATGACAAAATCATTTTATGCTTGGTTATGGGAGAAAGTCAAGCTTGTGTCATTGTGAAGTTTAAGTGGCATAGGAAAGTACATAGACTTTACAACTAAATGTTTCTGCCAATACAAATGTGCAACATATGAGAATTTTCAGAACATTGTTTACTGAGTTCATAAANTTAGTCAGAGAATAAACATGTCTATATCATGACAAAATCATTTTATGCTTGGTTATGGGAGAAAGTCAAGCTTGTGTCATTGTGAAGTTTAAGTGGCATAGGAAAGTACATAGACTTTACAACTAAATGTTTCTGCCAATACAAATGTGCAACATATGAGAATTTTCAGAACATTGTTTACTGAGTTCATAAAATAATCATTTTAATAGGTCATATTAGCTCGAAACTCCTGGTATTGAGGAATACAAATCCAGCTCCAATAAAGCTTTTATTCTTCTTAAATAGACATTTTAACCTCATATGCCAATATTTGGACAGCCTGCGTGTATGTGTACACATATAAACATATGAACACACATACGATTGCTTAGGTACTAGTTTCTGTCTAGTGCGTGTGCATGATTAGACGTTTTAACCTGAAATGACAAGACGGGTGCTTGTGTGTTTGTACGTGTGCTTATGTATGGGTGAGTGAGTGAGTGAAGTTGCTCAGTCGTGTCCGACTCTCTGCGACCCCATGGACTGTAGCCTACCAGGCTCTTCTGTTCGTGGGATTTTCCAGGCAACAGTACTGAAGTGGGTTGCCATTTCCTTCTCCAGGTATGTATATATGTACACACGCAAATGTCTGAACATATATATGATTGCTTAAGTCATTGTTTATTTCTGGTATATGATTAGTTCTTTCATGGGTCTTATAATTTGAATATTTTAATATTAAACCAGTATAAAATACAAATGATTTACTTTTATTGAAGTTCCAAAACAAAATCCTCTGTTGGCAATTTTGAAAGTGCATATAAATATTCCCGATACAAAATCTTAGCAGTGAAATCAGTTAACCACAAATTGATCTTGTAATTATAAATGCTGTATGTAGAACTCAATACATTTTTAATGCTCAAATTAAGACACACTAATTACACAGTAACTGCTAAATAAATGGCATATAATTTAGAGCTATGCCAAAGAGTGCTATTCCGATTTAGATGCTTCTAATCATGGGGAAAACTTGCTCACCGCTGGTAAAATGTTAACTTTGATGAACAAACTGGTGATTATCCAAGAAAAGATCTACAAATGGAAATAGTGAGTTCATATAATTTCAGGTATCTTTTTTTCACTGACCTATTTTTAAGATTTTTAAACTTTTTTATGTCCATTTCCTGTTGATTTATGCAACGTTTCGTAACAATGAAAAATTCCAACTTTAAAAAGATCTTTTAAAAAATGTCAAGTGAATTACTCACAGAAGCAATATTTTGAATACTGATGATGTTTCTGAGCACAGTAAACAAATATCAATTTTATCCCACATTGGTTCTAAAACATGCGTTTTCAATGTAATTCAGTGAAAACATATTATGATATTAATAGTAAAGAGAAATTTTGAATGGGAATTCAAAAGTTTGCTGTGAATTGTAATTCTTAGAGGTTGAAGGGTTGTATTAAAGGAGAAAAAGAGAGGTACATGGAAGCTTGTGGAACTTCATTTGGAATTTCTAAATAATTTCAGTCTGTCAAGATTAATGTGACATGTGTTCCTTAAGGTTAAATTCACTTAAAATACATTACTTTCATTTCCCTTGATAAATGTTTGCCATCAGCTTTCCTTAATGTCTCTCGGCCATGTCATTGTTGTTGTTGAGTCACCCAGCCATGTCCAACTCTTTGAGACCCCATAGACTTGCAGTAGCCTAGGTCTTCTCATCCCTCAGCATCTCCCAAATTTTGCCCAAATTCAGTACAATTGCATCAGTGATGCCATCTGGCCATCTCATCCTCTGATGCCCTCTTCTTCATCTGCCCTCCATCTTTCCCAGCTTTTGGAACTTTTCTAGTGAGTTGGCTGTTTGTATCAAATGACCAAATCACTTAAGCTTTAGCTTCAAAATCAGTCTTCCCAACGAGTATTCAGGATTGATTTCCCTTAAGATTGACTGGTTTGATCTCCTTGCAGTCAAGAAACTTTCAGGAGTCTTCTCCAGCACCACAGTTCAAACACCATCAATTCTTTGATGCTTTGCCTTCCTTACGGTCCAGCGCTCACAACTGTATGTGACCACTGGGGAGACCACAGCTTTGACTGTATGGATCTTTGTTGGCAGAGCAATGTCTCTGCTTTTCAACACACTGTCTAGGTTTGTCATCAGTTTCTTGCCAAGAAACAATTGTCTTCTGATTTCATGGTTGCAGTCACCATCTGCAGTTATTTTGGAGCCCAAGAAAAGGAAATCTGTCACTGTTTTCACGTTTTCCCCTTTTGTTTGCCATGAAGAAATGGGGCCGGATTCCATAACTTTAGTTTTCTTAATATTTAGATGTAAGCTGGCTCTTTCATTCTCTTTCTTCACCCTCACCAAGGGGCTCTTTAGTTCTTCTTTGCTTTCTGCCAGTAGAGTGGTATCATCTGCATAACTGAGGTTGTTGAAGTTTCCCCTGGCTATCCTGATTCCAGCTTGTAACTCATCCAGTCCAGCATTTCTCGTGATGTACTCAACATATAGGTTAAATAAACAGGGTAATTGAATTTAACAATAGACAAGTCATTTCCTTGCTAGAACCATTAATTTCTCTCCAACCAGAGATGGGGATAGGAGTCAACTCTTCTTAAGCCAGGGCAGTGTCGGGTTCACTATTGATGAAAATCGAGCTTGATTATGTCGGGTATTCATTTATTGTTGAATATGTACTGAGTGTGCTAGTCGCTCTGTCCTATCCAACTTTTTGCAACCCCATGGACTGTAGCCCATAAGGCTCCTCTGTCCACAGAATTCTCCAGGCAAGAGTACTGAAGTGGATAGCCATTTTCTTCTCCAGGGGATCTTCCCAACCCAGGAATCAAACCTGAGTATCCTGCATTTCAGGCTTTAATATCTGAGCCACCAGGGGAGCCACAAGTCCTATAATTATTAGTTTATTAGTTTTTCCTATAACCTACCATTGTAACTTGGAATTTCTGGGGGAATATATAGGGACTTTCAAGATAAGGTATTTTAGTGTAGTTTTTTTCTTCAAAGTACAGAAAAATACCTTAAAATTATTGGTTCTTCAAGTAGCCATGTACAGATGTGAGACTTGGAACAGAAAGAAGGTTGAACATTGAAGAACTCATAGTTTTGAACAATGGTGCTGGCGAAGGCTCTTGAGAGTCCTTGGACAGCAAGGAGATAAAAGCCAGTAAACATTAAAGGATATCAACCCTGAATATTCATTGGAAAGACTGATGCTGAAGCTGAAGCTCCAATACTTTGGTTACCTGATGTAACTCATTGGAAAACCCCTGTTGCTGGAAAAGATTGAAGGCAGGAGGAGAAGAGGGGCACAGGGGATGAGTAGGTTGAATGGCATCATTGACTCAACAGACATGCGTTTGAGCAAACTCAGGCAGATGGGGAAGGACAGGGAAGCTTGGCATGTTGTAGTGCCTGGGGTCACAAACAGTCAGATATGACTTAGAGTCTGAGCAGCAACAAGTAAGGTAATTTATTGACCAAACACAGAGAAATCTCAATACACTCAGCAACAGGAAGAATACTTAGGCTTCATATTCAGGGATGATCTTCTAGATAGTTATGATGAAAATGAGATCTCCCAGTGTATTTCCATTTACTTTTACAGAAACCAAGAATGGTACAGATTCACTACAAAGAAAACTATGGGAGTTTAGTCAATAGTTATAATGCCTGCTATCAATATGAATCTGTGACATTAACAGTACCATGTGGTACATCAACAGTACTCAAGTATCAAACAAAAAAAAGGATAGCATCAATCACTATCTTTTAACTTTTGTGCTTCAATCCATTATAACTTGCTCCCTTCTCTTGCCACATCAGAAGACTTTATCCACACTAAGATTGCTAACAATTTCATAACTGATAACCCACACCCTATTTTGTGTTTTATTGAAACACTGTTAATTTGCAATGTTGTGCTAATTTCTGCTATGCAGTAAAGTGACTCATTTTAAATATCACCTCCTTTGATTGCAGAATAGTATTTGGCAATTGTGAACTTCCCACTAATATTTACAACACTTGTCTTTTTTTTTTTTCTTCAGAACCACTCTTACTATTTATTTATCCTTTATTTTTGTTGTTTGCTCTCTTTCAACGTCATGAACTCCAGCCTACATTTGATTGAAGTTCCATCTAAGGTTTTATTATATTTTAACTTAAAATATTTCCTTTGGTTGTCTGTTGTATTAATATATTTCATTCATTATATCACCAGAATGGTATGAAACTTTTGGTGTGTACGCATGATTGTGTATGCTCATTGAGATAAAATCCCATAGATTTCACAAGATTTACATTAGGTCTATGAAATTTAGATCTATATCTCTATTGTATGCCTGTCTTCAAAGTCTGAAACTTATAATATTTGATCTTTAGCATAGCCACCTGGCAACCTGAAAACATTGCACAATTTCATTCATAGCAAGTACAAATGTGAATTTATTACTTCAAAAATATTTTCTATACTGCCTATTTCTTTAGACTTGTTAATTGAATAACCTTTTAATATACTTGTGTAGTATAATTTTTGGTGTCAAACTTCGATTTTCTTTCTCATATTCTAACATTTTAAACATTAAGTGTAAACACTATACCTAACCATTCCAATTCTTCTTAGGTAAGGACTCCTTCAGTTGCCTTCTAAATTGCTGAAATAATATCCTCCTTTATCATCTTATTGCAGATTTTATACTGACAGTAGTTCATATCAGTTCAATGATTATAAGCAAAACAAAGCAAAATTCTGCTGGAAGATTTTAGTCTACAGCAGAAAAACATGACATGCTTCTCATAGTTTCTTTTCCAGCTACCTGTGTCTCAGATCTTATTGCCATTATTACACTAATTCTCACTATTCTCCAAATAGTCAACCTTTAGATATCATTCTCAATATGGAGTTACCTATGTTTTTACCCTTGCAAATTTCTACCTGTCCTTTAAAACTCTGTTCATCTCTTATATCTTCAGTGGAATTCTTTCCCCCAATTTCAGAATAAGTTTGGCTAATCAGCCTTATAGGTTCACATAGGAAGTATTGTCTATGTTTCTCAAATATTTAATAATATGCTTTATACTTGTCAGATTTACACTTGTATGAATTGTCAAGTTAATATTTGTCATAATTCATCAATTCCTCACTATGAGTTCCTTGAAGACATTTTTTCCTACAATTCTTAAAGGTCTTAGACAATGAAATCATATACCATTCTCATCAGGTAAATATTGGTACTAAATCAGACATGAGAAAGGAAGAGAAACATAAAAGAACATCAAATAATTAGCACCTGTAATTCTCTCATATTGAACAAGAACTCTCAATTTGAATTACCTATAGCCATCTTACTTTAAAGGATGCTTATATTGTATAATAATTTCTTCAATTAAAGAAAAAAAATCTATTATCCTTTTAAAACTGAAGCTCAACTAAGAATGAAGAAGACTGTAATTTAAAAATGTAAAAATTGTAATAATTTCATCTAAGAAGTTTACAGCTATCAATACATATTAAGCAAGTAAATAAGTGTTAGTCACTTAGTCGTGTCTGACTCTCAGCAATCCCATGGACTATAGCTCCCAGGCTCCTCTGTCCATGGAATTCTCCGGGCAAGAATAATGAAGTGGGTTGCCTTTCCTTTCTCCAGGGGTGTTCCTGACCCAGGGATCAAACCCAGGTCTCCCATATTATGGGCAGATTCTTTATTATCTGAGCTACAGGGAGGAACACTTAATATAAATTTTATACAATAAAAAATAATTCACATCTGTGAGAGGTAAACAAAGACATTACTTTACGAACAAAGTCCATCTAGTCAAGGCCATGGTTTTTCTAGTGGTCATGTATGGATGTGAGAGTTGGACTCTAAAGAAAGCTGAGCACTGAAGAATTNTAGAATGGCAAGCCTCGGGCAGGGGGATGTGTGAGTTTCACTTCCTTACAGTCATTTCACTGGTGGTATGAAATGGAATATCTGCTATTATATCGACAAACGAACATGCCACAGCTATCTGCAATTCCAGCTCTCCAAATGTGAACTTCTGAGCCACTCCAGTAAGCAGAAGATGAGGGGCGCCATTTCCCACAAAAAGAACTCAGGAAAGTCACAGTCCTTCACAGGTGGGTAGAGTCAGGCTCTCTCCCTGTGAACCAAGCAAAGGCATCTTAGCCCAAGGGCCAGGATGAGGAGGGGCAGGCAGGGCTCCCTGAGGCAGGCCTNAGCCACTCCAGTAAGCAGAAGATGAGGGGCGCCATTTCCCACAAAAAGAACTCAGGAAAGTCACAGTCCTTCACAGGTGGGTAGAGTCAGGCTCTCTCCCTGTGAACCAAGCAAAGGCATCTTAGCCCAAGGGCCAGGATGAGGAGGGGCAGGCAGGGCTCCCTGAGGCAGGCCTTTAAGTGTGCCTGTAATAACAAAAGCAGCAAAATAAGAGCTAAAGTCACAGAAGCAGAGCCGGTATGGATTTAAAATTAATCCTTCCCGATTACACATCCATTTGGAAAAGAAGAATCAATTTGATTTTCCTTTTGGGGGGAGAGGTACCAATTAGTTTATTTGAGGGAATGGTACTAAGGAAAGAACTTAAGTAGACATTTTGGTACAACTTATAGCAAAAGTGCAGTACCAATATACATGTACTGCCTTGGTGACCAGGGACATCACCCCTGTGGCTATAGGAAACCAGGCTGAGGAGGTTTGGCTTTCATTATCACTGTTTCCCAGGGTGTGCCTGTTAAAGCGATACTCTGCCATGCCAGATTTGATTTTCCTATTTTATTTTTTTATGCTCATAGTCTAAAACAACCAGTGGCTCAGATGGTTGAGCTAGAATCTGCCTGAAATGCAGGAGACCCAGGTTTGATCCCTGGGTCGAAAAGATTCCCTGGAAAAGGGAAAGGCTACCCATTCCAGTACTCTTGCCTGGAGAACTGCATGGACAGAGGAGTCAGGTGGGCCATATAGTCTATGGGGTCACAAAGAATCAGACACTGCTGAGTGACTAATACTTTCACTTTACTAAAACTAGGAGAAACTGGTAAAAAAAAATTAATTAGAAGCTGGAAGAAAATAGGAAAAGGATCCAGAGAGTCTATAATAAAGTTGCACTGTTATAATAAAGAGTTATAAGATGGCTGTGTGGTGCGTGTGCTCAGTTGTCTGACTCTTTGGGATCCCATGGACTGTAGCCTGCTGGGCTCCTCTGCCTATGGAATTTTCCATTCAAGAATACTGGAGGAGGTTGCCATTTCCTACTCCAGGGGATTGTCCCGACTCAAAGATCGAACCTACATCTCTTGCGTCGCCTGCATTGGCAGGCGGATTCTTTACCACTACGCCACAGTGTTCAGTAATAGGAAAAGGCAGTTTTGAAAATGGCAGATAGAAAAATTATTTGTGTGGCTAAAAGTCCTTGCTGTAATATTTTGTTGTTTACCTTACTCTTTCTCTCTTTTAGCACCAGCAAAGTAGTTAAGACTAAACATCACTTTTTGATTTTCTTTCCAGAGCCCGCATCACTGCCTTTAATTCCTTTATCAATCACAGTCATATGATAATACTTTTTCAGATGGCTTGTATACTGGATTCAGCTTATAACAGCTTCACTAAACTTGATTAATTCAGTTTTTCCCAATGAAAATAATTCTTTTTCTTTATGAATTTGTTTATAAAATAAGATGGTAGCAAAACAGTATGGAGGTCAAGAAGAAACAGAAACCACGGACTCGTTCCAAATTGGGAAAGGAGTACATCAAGGCTGTATATTGTCACCCTGCTTATTTAACTTCTATGCAGAGTACATCATGCAAAATGCTAGGCTGGATGAAGCTCAAGCTGGAATCAAGGTTGCTGAGAGAAATATCAATAACCTCAGATATGGGGTGACACCACACATATGGCAGAAAGTGAAGAGGAACTAAAGAGCCTCTTGATGATGGTGAAAAGGAGAGTGAAAAAGCTTGTTTAAAACTCAACATTCAAAAAACTAAGACCATGACATCTGGTCCCACCACTTCATGGCAAACAGATGGGGAAACAGTGGAAACACTGACAGATTTTTATTTCCTTGGATTCCAAAATCACTGTGATGGTGACTGCAGCCATGAAATTAAAAGATACTTGCTCTTTGGAAGGAAAGCTATGAAAAACCTAGACAGCATATTAAGTAGCAGAGATATTACTTTGTTGATAAAGGTTCATCCAGTCAAAGCTATGGTTTTTCCAGTAGTATGCACAGATGTGAAAGTTGGACCATAAAGTAAGCTGAGTGCCAGAGAACTGATGCTTTTGAACTGTGGTGTTGGGGAAGACTCTTGAAAGTCCTTTGGACTGGAAGGAGATGCAACCAATCAATCCTAAAGGAAACCAGTCCTGAATACTCATTGGAAGGACTGATGCTGAAGCTGAAGCTCCAATACTTTGGCCACCTGATGCGAAGAACTGACTCATTGGAAAAGACCCTGGTGGCTGGGAAAGATTGAAGGCGGGAAGAGAAGGGGACGACTGAGGATAAAATGGTTGAATGGCATCACCGACTTAAACGACATGAGTTTGTGCAAGCTCTGGGAGTGGGTGATGGACAGGGAAGCCTGGTGTGCTACAGTCCATGGGGTCACAAATAGTTGGACATGACTGAGTGACTGAAGAGCTTCATCCTTTACTTGAAAATGTCCCTGATGTCTCAGAAGATAAAGAATCTGCTTGTAACGCAGGAGACCCAGCTTTGATCCCTGAGTTGGAAAGATCCCCTGGAGAAGGGAATGGCTACCCACTCCAGTATTCTTGCCTGGAGAATTCCATGGACAGAGGAGCCTGGTGGCCTACAGTCCATGGGATCGCAGAGTTGCACACAACTTAGTGACTAACATTTTCACTTCACTTTCAACAAATGAAATGAGCTTGTCCCTAACAGTAGCAACATTTCAAATATTTTGATGCTGACTTTCATTTTCAAAAAACCCTCATGCATCTCCAGTTTCAAGTGAGAAACTTGCAAGGNGAGGAGCCTGGTGGCCTACAGTCCATGGGATCGCAGAGTTGCACACAACTTAGTGACTAACATTTTCACTTCACTTTCAACAAATGAAATGAGCTTGTCCCTAACAGTAGCAACATTTCAAATATTTTGATGCTGACTTTCATTTTCAAAAAACCCTCATGCATCTCCAGTTTCAAGTGAGAAACTTGCAAGGGAGGTTTTGGGTGTGAGGCTGCCTCTGTTGCAGCAGATGGAGGCAGAGAGACTAACAACGGGGCTCTGAGATTAGAACTGCATTCTCTCCACAAACCGGATTCAAATCCCAGCTCCACTCCTCTCTGTCATTTTGGACAAGTTTCTTTCCAGGTCCAAGTTCCTTACCAGTACAGTGGGGATAATAATTGCACCTACTGTATAGAGTGGTTATAAGGATAAAGTTAGGCAAAGCACGTGAAGCACTTAGCCTAGTGCCTACATCACAGTGAGGATTCAATCGATGTTGACTCCATCGTTAATAGTATTCAGTCTACACTGGCTCCGTTGTAATCAGCACTGACTGTATGTATCAGTGTTNGTTCCTTATCAGTACAGTGGGGATAATAATTGCACCTACTGTATAGAGTGGTTATAAGGATAAAGTTAGGCAAAGCACGTGAAGCACTTAGCCTAGTGCCTACATCACAGTGAGGATTCAATCGATGTTGACTCCATCGTTAATAGTATTCAGTCTACACTGGCTCCGTTGTAATCAGCACTGACTGTATGTATCAGTGTTACCATATTTATACAATCATTGATTAAATTGCCTTTCTTTTATAGGCTCTTGACTAAAGGACTGTGTCTTTCTTGACCAGTGTCAAGTACAGAGTTTGGCATAGTGTGTGTGTTGTGAGTCGTGTCCGACTCTTTGTGACCCCGTGGACTATAGCCCCAGGTTCCTCTGTTCGTGGAATTCTCCAGGCAAGAATATTGGAGTNTTTATACAATCATTGATTAAATTGCCTTTCTTTTATAGGCTCTTGACTAAAGGACTGTGTCTTTCTTGACCAGTGTCAAGTACAGAGTTTGGCATAGTGTGTGTGTTGTGAGTCGTGTCCGACTCTTTGTGACCCCGTGGACTATAGCCCCAGGTTCCTCTGTTCGTGGAATTCTCCAGGCAAGAATATTGGAGTGGGTTGCCATTTCCATATCTATTAAGTTCTCTTTGTTCTTTGTTTACAGTTTGAATGAATTAATGCATTTAATTATTATTATTTTGGTATTAAATGTCTAAGTTGAGATTTAATAATCAAATGACTTTAATGGGCCTAAATCTATAACGACTAGAAAACCACATGGTTTGAAAGCCATTTCAATGTACTTTTACAAATATATTGACTAGATTATGTGAGGAAGAGGAGAATTTTTAAAGGAGGCATTCTTTTTATATTGACTAAAAGATGGCAGGGGTGAGCAGAGAGGAACATGGGAAACCCTCAGAGAGCTGTGCAGTAGGATGAAGTGACCATGGGCTAACGCTCTACTTTTACTGGATGTGTGTACCAGCCTCCAGGAGGAGCTGGTTTTTCCTTCCTTCCTTGAGCATGAACGTCAAAAGATGTCTTTTATGATGTATGCCTCTTTGTAACATGGCTTTTACAAGGTTCCTGATGTTGGGCTCTGNGTAAGCTGAGTGCCAGAGAACTGATGCTTTTGAACTGTGGTGTTGGGGAAGACTCTTGAAAGTCCTTTGGACTGGAAGGAGATGCAACCAATCAATCCTAAAGGAAACCAGTCCTGAATACTCATTGGAAGGACTGATGCTGAAGCTGAAGCTCCAATACTTTGGCCACCTGATGCGAAGAACTGACTCATTGGAAAAGACCCTGGTGGCTGGGAAAGATTGAAGGCGGGAAGAGAAGGGGACGACTGAGGATAAAATGGTTGAATGGCATCACCGACTTAAACGACATGAGTTTGTGCAAGCTCTGGGAGTGGGTGATGGACAGGGAAGCCTGGTGTGCTACAGTCCATGGGGTCACAAATAGTTGGACATGACTGAGTGACTGAAGAGCTTCATCCTTTACTTGAAAATGTCCCTGATGTCTCAGAAGATAAAGAATCTGCTTGTAACGCAGGAGACCCCGCTTTGATCCCTGAGTTGGAAAGATCCCCTGGAGAAGGAAATCTCCTACAGTCCATGGGATCGCAGAGTTGGACACAACTTAGTGACTAACATTTTCACTTCACTTTCAACAAATGAAATGAGCTTGTCCCTAACAGTAGCAACATTTCAAATATTTTGATACTGACTTTCATTTTCAAAAAACCCTCATGCATCTCCAGTTTCAAGTAAGAAACTTGCAAGGGAGGTTTTGGGTGTGAGGCTGCCTCTGTTGCAGCAGATGGAGGCAGAGAGATTAACAACGGGGCTCTGAGATTAGAACTGCATTCTATCCACAAACCGGATTCAAATCCCAGCTCCACTCCTCTCTGTCATTTTGGACAAGTTTCTTTCCAGGTCCNGTAATCCTATGGACAGAGGAGCCTAAAGGGCTACAGTGCACGGAGTCACAGTCTGACAAAATCTAGCAACTAAGCAGCCTCACATAAGACATGAATAAATTCCTAGAAGCTTACATCCTACCAGGACTGAATCATGAATAAATAGAAAATTTGAACAGTCCAATATCAAATAAGGATAATCAGTAACTTAAATCAATAATTAAAAACTTCCCACATAGAAAATCTTCTGAAAAGATTGTTTTCTTGATGAATTGTATCAACTTTTAAAGAAGACTTAACAGCAATCCTTCTCAAATGCTTCCAACAAATTGAAGAAGAGAACACTTCCAGATTGATTTTGTGAAGTCAGAATTAGCTTGATGTCAATGTCAGACAAGAACACAGGAAAAGAAAACAATTGTCCACCATTCCTGATGTAAACAGATCCACAAATTGTCAACAAAATATTAGCAAAATGAATTCTAGTGCACATTAAAAGGATTTACACAGAATGAGTAAGTAGGATTTATCCCTGGCATGTAAAGTTGATTCAACATAAGGCAAATAAATATATGTGATATAACACATTAGACAATGAGAGATAAAATTCATATACTCTTCCTAGTAAATGCATAGAAAGCATGTGCCAAAACATATCTTGCATAGAATGATCCTCATCAAATTGGGCATAAAAGGAACATATTGTTGTTCAACTGGTAAATCATGCTTCCCTGTGTGCCACGATCTCCCTGAGTTTGCTCAGATTCATACTTCAACACAATAAACCCATATGGGACAAACCCACTGTTAATATTCTGAGTGGTGAAAGATTAAAAGCTCTTCC
>SJYA01001030.1:382759-396268 GCA_006410615.1 Neotragus moschatus | reverse complement strand
TAACAAGAAAAAATCTGAGACAGAATTAAAAATACCACTCACAATAGTATCAAAAACAATAAAAAACTTAGAAAAAGAATTAACCAAGGAAATGAAAGACCTGTACACTGAAACTGATAAGACTTTAATGAAATAAAATTGAAGAAAACACTAATAAATGGAAAGATATCCCATGTTCACTATCAGAAGAACTGATATTTTTACAGTGTGCATATTACCCAAAACTATTTATAGATTCAATGCAATCCCTAATAAAATTCAAATGGCATTTTTTTACATAAATAAAATAAGCAACCATAAAGTTGTATGTTACCACAAAAGAGCCTAAGTGGCCAAAGTAATCCAATTAAAGAAGAAAGAAGCTAAAGACACCACACTTCCTGATTCCAAACTATATTACAAAATTTTAGTATTTAAAAGAGTATGGCACCAGCATAAAATTAGACACATAAACCAATGGAGCAGAATCAAAAGCCTAGACATAAATCGTTGCTTATATTGTCAACAAATATTTGACAAGGAAGTCAAGAACACCTAACGGGGAAAGAATAGTCTTTTTATCAAAAGATGTTAGGAAAATTAGATAATCATATGCAGGGAAGTGAAATTGAANATTTTAGTATTTAAAAGAGTATGGCACCAGCATAAAATTAGACACATAAACCAATGGAGCAGAATCAAAAGCCTAGACATAAATCGTTGCTTATATTGTCAACAAATATTTGACAAGGAAGTCAAGAACACCTAACGGGGAAAGAATAGTCTTTTTATCAAAAGATGTTAGGAAAATTAGATAATCATATGCAGAGAAGTGAAATTGAATGTCTGTCTTACACACTGACCTACATTAACTCGAAGAAAATTAAAGACTTAAACATGAGTCCTATACCAAGAGCTTCTAGAAGAGAGCATTGGGAAGACAGTACCTGACAGTAGTGTTCAATATTGGTTTTTTTTTAATAAGATATCAAAAACATAAGCCACAAAAGCAAAAATCTACAAATTAGACTACATTAAACTAAGACAAACAAACAACAACAAAAGAAACTTCTCTACAGAAAAAGAAACCATCAGCAAGCTAACAAAAAGGAAATAATATCTATAAATCATATATTGAATACGGAGCTAATACCAAACTATACAAAGGGGGACTCATATAACTTATCAACCACAACACAGTTTGAACAAAAGATTCTCATCATCACTAACTGGGCTTCTCTGGTGGCTCAGACTGTAAAGCATCTGCCTGCAATGCAGAGACCCAGGTTTGATCCCTGGGTCAGGAAGATCCCCCTGAGAAGGATTTGGCAACCTACTCCAGTATTCTTAACTGGAAAACCCCATGGACAGAGTATCTTAGCAGGCTAAAGTCCATGAGGATGCAAAGAGTCGGACAGGACTGAGCAACTGACACTTTCACTTAACACTTTCATCATCACTAACTACCAATGAAATGCAAATAAAAATCACAATGAGTTATCACCTCATATCTGTTAGAATGACAATTATTAAGAAGACAAGAGATAGCAAACATTGTGAAGGATCTAGAGATGAGAGAATCTTAAGCACGGTTGGTGGGAATGTAAACTGGTTCACTCACTATGGTCAACAGTATGGTAATTCCTCAAAAAAATTACATATAGAAATGACATAAGACCCAGAAATCCCAATTTTGGGTATATATGCAAAGAAAATGAAAATGAAAACAGGATATTTAAAAGACATTTATACTCTCATGCTTCCCTATCTGTATGTGTGTGTGTGTGTATATATGGGCTTCCCTGGTGGCTCAGATGGTCAAGAATCTCCCAACGCAGGAGACACAAGTTTGATCTCAGGGTAGGGAAGATGCTCTGGAGAAGTGTATGGCAAACCACCCCAGTATTCTTGCTTGGAGAATTCCGTGCAGAGAGGAGCCTGGTGGGCTACATTCCATGGGGTTGCAAAGAGACACAAACTGAGCAACTAATATTCTCACACTCACATACACACACACACACACACACACACACACAATGAAAAAGAATGAAATCCTCCCATTTGAAAAGCATGGGTGAACTTTGAGGGTGTTACGCTGAGTTAATTCAGAAAGACAATTACTGCAAGATAACACTAGGATGTGGAGTCTGTAAATGATGAGCTCCTAGAGCAGAAGGGTGGTTCGCGAGGCCTGGGATGGGTGGAATCGAGGAGACGCTGTTAGGTGCAACACAAACTCCCGCCTACAAGACAGTGCACAGCACAGTTATTATAGTCAGCAATATTTTATTGTATACAGAGTTGTTAAGAGACTAGATNGACAATTACTGCAAGATAACACTAGGATGTGGAGTCTGTAAATGATGAGCTCCTAGAGCAGAAGGGTGGTTCGCGAGGCCTGGGATGGGTGGAATCGAGGAGACGCTGTTAGGTGCAACACAAACTCCCGCCTACAAGACAGTGCACAGCACAGTTATTATAGTCAGCAATATTTTATTGTATACAGAGTTGTTAAGAGACTAGATGTTACATGTTCTTGCCATAGAAAGAAATAATAATTATGTACTCTGATAGAAGTGTTAGCTGACATTATGAAGGTTATTGTATTGCAATATATAACTGCATCCATTTGACACATTTTTACATCTTATTCAAAAAAAATAATAATAAAGGCATCAAAAATGGGAAACATAAATCAGTCCAATTTTAGTTGTTTTCTTCTAAAAGTTAAATAAAACTAGCTTTTTAAAAAATTTAAAAAGAAAATAAAGCTCTAAGTCTTACAGCCAACTCCTGTCAAACTCCATTAACCGCCCTGTGAAGTATTTGTTAACTACTCATTACTTACAAAATAAATTGTATTTGCTCTGTACAAAGAAAAAAGTCAAACTTGACTAATTAAAAAAGGAGCCAAATACCTTAACAGATAACTCACCAAAGAAGACACATAGATGTCGAGTAAGCCTGTGAAAAAGGTGCTCCATACCTCATGTCATCAGTAAAATGCAAATTAAAATGGGATATCACTACAGACTCATTAAAATATCAAACAGTGAGAACATCAAATGCTGGCAAGAATGTGCAGCAGTAGTAATTCTCATTCACTGATGGAGGGAATACAAAATGGCAAATCACTTTGGGAGACATTTTGGTAGTTTCTTACAAACTAAACATACTATTGCTACAAGATCCAGCCATCCCCCTCCATGTACTTAGACTAAGGAGGTGAAAAATCTATGCCCTTAAAGAAATATGTACACAGATGTTTATAGCAGTCTTCTTCAGAAGTGCCGAAACTCGGAAGCAGTCGAGATGTCCATCAGTAGGTGAATGGCTAAAGTATGTTACATCCAGAAAGTGGAATATCATGCAGATATTAAAAAAAGGCACTAACAAGTCACGAAAAAAATGGAAGAATTTTAAATGCATATCACACAGTATAGCATAATATAGTATAAGAATATGGGAGGGTATAGATTACTAATTTTTTACATTTTATAGAACTGATGCATATTGGTAACGTGAAAAAATGCTATTCTACTATTAATCTTTATAATTAAATTAAAACATCTCATAGAATTATAAGACCTTTTAAAATGAATACTTCCGTGTTCCCCATCCTGAATGCCCCTCCCACTTCCCTCCGCATAAAAAAAAACACAGTAAAAATAATAATAATAAAATAAAATAAAATAAATACTTCCCAAATAACTACAAAAATAAATCAATAAAGCAAATGAATTCTGCATTAAAATAAAAAAAAAACCATTGCAATGAAACAGAAATCATAAAATCAAACAACTATGAGCAACTATATCATCTTGTCTAGCATGGCCCAAGTGACTTGAAATTTCATAATATGTTCAGAGATTTCAAACTGAATATTAAAAAGGCATATATATAGCTGTTATTCAGTCAGCCAGCCGTGGCTGACTCTTTGAAACAATGGGCTGCAGCACACCAGAATTCTCTGTCTCTCACCATCTCCTGGAGTTTGCCCAAGTTCATATTCGTTGCATTGGTGATGCCATCCAACCATCTCATCCTCTGATGCCCCCCTCTCCTTATGCCCTCAATCTTTCCCAGCATCAGGGACTTTTCCAATGAGTCATATGCATGCATCAGATGACCAAAATACTGGTCATATGCATTCTGTATATACAGACACAAAATAAAAATCCAGTTTCAAAAAGTCATATCCAGAAAATTCAAAATAAAGAAACTAAATTTGACAATAACAGAAATAGGCAGGATTTTGTTGGGAAAGGTATTCATGAGTGATTAATGACAGTTATCTTAATTGAACATAAGACACATTGAAAAACATCACAAGTACAGTAAAGAACAAAGTGTCAAAATATATAAATAAATAAATTGTGTAAGAAATTGACTGCATATGACTGGAGAATTTCTCTATCACTTGTCAGAGAATAAATAATTCCAAAGGATCTAATTAAGATAAATTATTCCAATAAACCCAGGTCAAAGACTCATCCTACAGTATGAGAAATTTTGTTTTCATTTGATTACCTTTGTGGCATTTATACTATTATTAAAATTCAGATCACAGAAAATCTCAATAAAAAATGAAATTAGATGTTTAGGAAACATTCTCAGACCTCAGTATGAAAATGATTCCACAATAAAACCACTAACTTTGAAATTAATTAGTAAATAAATTGCTTCTATTAATATAAATTTGCAAAAAGATGTATGTTACTATGTAAGAGATCCTACCCAACATAATGAGAAAAATAAAATGAGAAATAAAAGCTGTAAAAACTTAAATATAGTTCTAATCCATGAATTTCTAATATGGAAGACTGGTGAGACCAGAGCTGAATGAGAGCATTTTTGTATGAAGCCTTGTCTACTATTTTAACTTGATGACCTGGGCCATTTAGCCTACCTCTCTGAGCTCCAATTTCCTCTTCATTCATGCAAAGACATTAGCAATACTTGCCTTCTAAGGTTATTTACTTTGTATTTACTTTAAATACAAAGTAAAATGTGTAAATTGCTTAGAATTTTTTTTCCATATAATTATTTTATTTGGTTAATTGCTGTCAAGTCAATTAACAGTCATTTTAGTATTATTATATGCTTGTTCTCAATCTGGGCAATTGAATCTTTGCTTATAAATAGAGTATCCCAATAATTTTTGAGACGATGTTACTAAGATGATGATACATTAAGAACTGCCAGTAAGTCTCTATTGCTAAGATAGGCCAGAAGTACTCTGGTTCTTTTAATGTCTGAATCAGAATTTTATTTTCTTTTTCATAAATTCTGGGAACTACCCAGGATACATCCCTAAGTGTAATTGTTTTGGAATTTTATAATTATTTGAATAAATCAAGTCATATTTTATTGATTGCTATCAAAGAATCCTCTTTTGGATCAAAGGTCATAGCAGACTAGATCCAGGCAAGGCTGAAACACCACTTTGACTATGGAAAAATCATAAAAGACATGGAATAAGAAGCCTTCAGCCACTGACATACTATGGTAAAATCGTGTAAGCAGATTGAGAACAAAATTTGCAATGATTAGAAACTTTCTTCACCAGTTTAATACAAATGCTCTCAGTTAAGCTAACACTGATATCGTCCATTAGGCTGGATGATTTGCTGCACCAGAACACTGGATAACATAAGGTGATAAATTCAAATCCCCTGGTGGCAGAGTGGTCAATAATCTGCCGACCAACACAGGAGATGCAAGAGACATGGGTTAGATCTCTGGGTAGGGAAGATCCCCTGGAGTGGGAAATGGCGATCCACTCCCCTGTTCTTGCTTGGAAAATTTCACGGAATGAGGATTCTGGTGGGCATAGTCCATGGGGTCTTTGGCAAAGAGTCAGATCTGACTGAGCACATAGGCAGATGTAATCTAGACATTGCATCAAGGAATAATCACTCTGAAAGAATCATTTAACTGCTTTGGTGATAGGATCGAGAACACAAACATTCAGAACTAAACAAGTAAATAGCTACTTGCCAAATAAGCCTACCNGATGGCTGGATGGCATCACCGACTCGATGGGCGTGGTCTGAGTGAACTCGGGGAGTTGGTGATGGACAGGGAGGCCTGGCGTGCTGCGATTCATGGGATGGCAAAGAGTCGGACAAGACTGAGCTACGGAACTGAATCTAAATGTAAGCAAGTGTTGGTATAAGACTAAAAATAATTATTTATTTTATCTGGGTTGGTAATTTTTGATTCAGCATTAACAATTGAAAAAACTCACTATTACTAAAGTTCTGTTCAAAATCATGATACATGACAGAAACATTTTAATCGAGTTTAGTGACTAAAAAGATTTCTAAAACATAGGATTCATCCAGAAGGATTCAGTAAGCCGAGAATACATAAGTGGATAAAAGCTGAGAAGTGTGATGAAATAAAGAGCAAATTTTCCCATATTCAAGCCTCTGCACTCATCATACTTGATACCATTGGAATAAACAGCCTTTGACAGCAGAATAGAAAAAAATCCTTCTTCTTTAGCATGACTTCCTCCAGAGAAAGTCGTAAGTACGTATTTCTAATACATAGTCTGAGATACACAAATTATGGAAACTGTGATTACAGGATCAAAAAATGTTTGAAAATCAATGATTGATCTATGACTGTTCTCCTTTNATACCATTGGAATAAACAGCCTTTGACAGCAGAATAGAAAAAAAATCCTTCTTCTTTAGCATGACTTCCTCCAGAGAAAGTCGTAAGTACGTATTTCTAATACATAGTCTGAGATACACAAATTATGGAAACTGTGATTACAGGATCAAAAAATGTTTGAAAATCAATGATTGATCTATGACTGTTCTCCTTTCCTTCTGGAGAGTCACAGTGAATATCACCAATTTATAAGTCCTGAAAATCTGTTAGGTTAAAAAAAAAATTTGTTTATTGTTATCAGCTTATCCTAAATGTATTTGGCCGTGTATTCTTTTTTTCATCTAACATTTGTTTTCCAGAGGAACTCACATTGTACATAATTGGCAGCTCAGTCATTTTTGACAACATGCAGTAAGAATGATTCAGAGGACAGTACTGACCAGAAGTTGTAAAAAGCCAAAAGTAAGCATGATATCTCTAGATTTCTGCTATTCAGGATATATCTTAATAAACAAAGCCATGGCAAATTTATAGTGCAATGATTTTTTAAGGCTTTCATGCCTATAATAAGCCTAAGGTACAAAAATCAAGAAGGGCAACACAATTAATTATTTTATAAGACATTAAAGAAACTGATATAAAACAAAAATACCCAAGACACTCCTGTATTCTGTCCTCTGGAAACGGCATGAAAGCTGCTGCATAAATTTATAAAACAAAGACATCCGACCACTCAAATATAATTATAACTTTCAACTTCTCTTTCTCCTTCCTTCCCTTCTTAAAAAGGAAAGATGAATTCAATTAGCACTCTATAGGCTTAAAATCTGGCAAAACTATATAGTGACTTTTTTATTTTTCTAACATAAGAAAAAAAAATGATCAAAATACAGTTTCTCAAATTAGACGCATTCACCAAAAGTGAGATGTTATTTTTCCCCTGTAGTTTAATCTGGCACGTCAATAACAAATTTTTGTTATTAAAACACTGAACTTCACAGGCAACAGCCTAATTAAAATCTCTTTGTCCCTTTCTGCCCCAAAGAGGCATTACCATCTAAATTTTCTCCAAGCTTGATAGTATACTCAAAACAGTATATTGAGTAGGAAAACAAAACAGAATCTAAAACGGGACCTAGGATCCAATTTCGCACATCTGTTCCTGTGGGTGTTCTTTCATTCTTTCTCATTTATAATTAATGAAAAATAATGGTGCTGACACAAGTTAATTACTATGAAAAATTACAGTTTATGCTATTCATTATAATAATGGCAAATTACTTGAGATTTTCAAACACTGTTCCTAAGCAATTAGAAGTGTTCATAAGGAGTTCACCTGTGAAATTTTTTCATCTGCGTTTGCATTCTGTGAAGTGAAGGAACACCCAATGTTTTTCATTAGCAGCAGAGATAATACAGCAAGAGATATTAATCATAGAGCCCTGTACCTGGGAAAACATTTAAAACAAATTGGGATTGTGTAGCTGAAACAGAGGTCAAAACAATACACAGAGATATTTATTACAACCAAATTTTCTTAACAGGTTCCAAGGGACTATTAAATCTGTTTCATTTAGTAACAATTTGGTATAGCTAATTAGAATTACTATCTTGTCCTAGTTTACCAAAATATTACATTACTGATTTAAAAATTAGAATTAATATATTTCTAATTAGCACATGCAAATTAGGATTGTCCCTTCTCGAACTTGCTTTTCTTATAAATCCATATATTGTAACACTAATGCAATAGTCCTCAGGTTATTAAGAGTAACTTATGACTAAAAAATACTAATTAGGCTTAATATGCCTGTGTAAATGAGCTAAGTGAAAAACATCCCTGTGAAATATTTGGTTTGCTGTAGTTTCAATAATAACATAAACAGAGTGGAGTTCATTTTGTCTTGCTTAGCTCAGTGACAATGTTGCTGTATATATACACCTATTTTGTTTTGCTTTTTTTGTTTAATTTTTCATTACAGAAAATACAGAAAAAAGCAAAATATTTCAAAACAGTGGGAAATGACCTAAATTATTTTAATGTTATGAACTCTATATATGAATATTATAAATTAGTTTCTATATAGTAGGTCCTTCATGAAATGGCTTTCTCTTTTATGATTACAAGCTCATCAGTCCAACAATATGAAAAATAATCATTTAATATATATTTTCTCTAATGGCAGTAAGGTAAAGCATCTTTATTTGCATATAAATAATTTTATAATGTCTTTCCTAAAAGTTTTGAATTGTGCAGCTCATGGATAAGACTCCCTGTGTTTCAAAACTCCAATACTTGAAGTTCAAAATTGAATAATATATACCATACTACCTGATATTACTTCAAAAATAATATATATTTCATTTGTACTTCCTAAACTCTTTCCAAAATACAAACAAGATGCAATTTAATCATCAAAAAAAGTTTAGACTCATCTATCAGCTTTATAAAGCAAATCCTAGAAACTCAGACATGCAAGAAATTTTGCAATACAGTATTTACTTTAAATGAAATTAAATCTGAACCCGAGCTGATCAATCCGCCATGTTGAGAGCACTTGGTTTAAGACATTGGGAAAGTTGTTCAAGGATCTGGGGCGGTGGGGTGGCTTTATGATCGTCAAAAATCAGAAAAGAGCTGCAAGTCTCCAATACATAATAGTCAGACTGCCATGGTCATTACTGAAGTCTCTGTGGCCTCAGGAAGTGGCGATAATCATTCCCTGAAAGATGGGGACCTGGGAGTTTTGAAGAAATCCTCCCATGTAGCTCTACGTTGGTGGGAAGCTCGGGCTCTGGAGGAGCAGAGGCCTCCACTCACCAGAATACTAGCCCTACTTGTTCTTGACTGCATCCTAAAGAAAAAGACGCCTTTTCTAATATGAGTGAAGTTACCCTGGGTGTGGGCAACAGCTGTGGCAAATCTCCCTAAGCATGCCACACAAAAGCTTCCCTTACAGTCCTGCCTCTGTCCAAGTGGCCACTACAGAGCATGATACAGGGATCTGCTTTTGGGAGCGCCCGAACATGCTTGCTTCCATCCCAGACCTGTGAGCCACCGCTTGCTTTCCTCCAGAAGCATCCATAATGCCCTTCTGCACAATGCATTAGGATTTGTGTACACACACACACACACACACACACACATACATAGACACATATATACATACATACACACACGTACACAGACACATACACACACACATACATACACACATGTACACAGACACATACACACATACACACACATACACAGACACATACACACACACACACACACACGTCTGGCTTTCAGCTTTTCCACATAAACCTCACCAGAGACCATCTAAATACTCAATAAATTTTTCTTTCACTAAATAAGCAAATGCTTTCCTCATGAAAGCTACATCCTGCACACATATATTAAAGGAGTTTAACAAGGTAGAAAGAGGACTGGAGAGAAGGGAGCTCACATGTATAGAATGCTGTGTTTCAAGTGCTTGGTATTACTTACCTCTTCTAATATCCTCACTCTCCTTTCAGTGTCATAATTCTTTTTCATTGTTTTTG
This sequence comes from Neotragus moschatus, assembly GCA_006410615.1. Lineage (NCBI taxonomy): Eukaryota > Metazoa > Chordata > Mammalia > Artiodactyla > Bovidae > Neotragus > Neotragus moschatus. The sequence goes on along the minus strand of SJYA01001030.1, from coordinate 386,116 downwards.
AAGACAAGGAAACTAAAATTCAGTAAAATGAATGAATGAATGAACCAAATCAATTTATGCTTTGTTGCTAGGAACACAACTTCCACCTAAACTGTGTTTTTTCTCACTCAAACTCCACAACATTTTCCTTTTACCAGTGTTCCCAAAATTTAATTATTTGTTCTATACAAAACTCAGCAATTTCACCATGACACCGGACTACCTGAATATCTCTTATGTTTCCCAGGTGCTAAGTGGAGAGTCACAGTAGCCTCTCCTGGAATCTACTCTCATCCCGTGGACAGATGACTTATCCATAAGTCAGAACCAACCAGTTGCATAGAAAAGACCCCCATCTGACTCTCTTGCTCCAGAACCCCTCTGCAGTCTATGGAATTTAAATACCCCTGAAAGAGATCATAATTGCAAAGAAAAGAAAGAGAAGTCAAGCCGTTCATTTTCCAGATTTCTCTGAATTTCCTTTTTTTTTTTTTTTTTTTTTTTTTTTGAGAGATACACCTTATACCACGTTAGAGTTGAAAAGTTGTATCATAGTTTTCGAGATTAGGAGTCCAGGTAGTAAGATTTGGAAAATTGAGAAACAAATTCCTCAACCATTTCATAAATAAAGAAGGAGAATCTAGAAAGAAGTGAAAAGCAATACAATGAGAAACTTAAAATATTGGATTAAAACAGCAGACTCACTGGATGAGCACAGAGGCTAGAAGAGACATATGCCCTTATAGCTGGCCTTACAAAGGCTGGCACTAGGAAGCAGGAGCCAGAGAACAGGAAATGCAGGGCTAGCAGACAGGGCTAGATGCCTGGTGAGAGGTCGGTGTGGGGTGTCTTAATGGAATAACCTGCTGAAAGCAGAAGTTCTAACAGAGTTAAAAACTTGAGCAGACAGGTACACTGCGTCCAAGGTGAAGGACCAGGAGTGGGAGGTTTGAAAAATCTTTAAAGAGCTGAAGAATGGGAAGCAAACCTAAAAATTTAAAGACAGGAATGCCGAGAGAAGAGTTGCTGAGAACTGTGAAGCTCTGTGGGAATCCCCGATGGCTCAGCGAGAAAAGAATCCACCTGCAATGCGGGAGACGCAGGAGGTACAGGTTTGACCCCTGGGTCGGGAAGATCCCTGGAGGAGGAAATGGCACCCCACTCCAGCATTCATGCCTGGGAAATCTCATGGACAGAGGACCCTGGTGGCCTAGAGCCCATGGAGTCACCACGAGTAGAAAAGGACTGAGCAACTAAGCACGCACACGTGAAGCTGTTATGCTGGGCTCTTATGCCATTGAGCCAGATGACAGTTACTTCCAGAAAAATGCTGGGACCCGTTAGGTAGAAAGTCAGGCTTGAGCAACGATGGGCAGCCTAGATGATCTCTAAACCCCACCAAGACAGGCCCTAAGACAGCCCAGGAGAGCTCACAGATATGCTGCAAAAGAACCACAGTGATTTTTCCAGTGGTGCATGCAACCTAGGCACGCAGTGGATAAAACTAACCACAAGGGCTTCTCCAACTCTGGCACAAGCGCCCCTGATGCACAGCTGGGTCCTCAAGAGATTTTAGGCAGCTAGGAGCCTATTGCTGCTGCTAAGTCACTTCAGTCGTGTCCGACTCTGTGTGACCACGTAGACCGCAGCCCACCAGGCTCCCCCGTCCCTGGGATTCTCCAGGCAAGAACACTGGAGTGGGTTGCCATTTCCTTCTCCAATGCATGAAAGTGAAAAGTGAAAGGGAAGTCGCTCAGTCGTGTCCGACTCTTCATGACCCCATGGACTGCAGCCCACCAGGCTCCTCTGTTCATGGGATTTTCCAGGCAAGAGGAGCCTATTAAAGTTTCCCAAATATTCTTTGGATACATATATACATGATTTTAACAGAGTGAATTATGGGAAAGACATGCCCAGTACAGCCTGCTGTTATGTAACACAAAACTTAGTCAAAACTGTCAGTCCATGCCTGCCTCGATGAACATGTAAAAACCCTGTCTTGAAAAATTCTGTAACTCATCATTCTGGTTCCAGTGCTTCTCTTGGCTTGGCCCGCCTCTCACTTGAGGTGTTCTTTCTGTTGTTTCTTCAGTGTACTTGTTTTTGCAATGATTGAGAANCGGACTGCAGCCCACCAGGCTCCTCCATCCATGGGATTTTCCAGGCAAGAGTACTGGAGTGGGTGCTATTGCTTTCTCTGACAGATATGTGTAGATTGTGATAATAAAAGGATATTAAGGACAACTTTCTGTCATTATATTTGAAGACAGTCTAAATAACTAATTCATAGAAATGTAGAAATGAATTGGTAGTTAACATCATCATTTTTCTTCAAAAAAATCACCAAGTTCAGGTTTTATAAATGACGGCCAAACTTTCAAACACGAGACAATTCTGATTATAAGCAAACCCTTTTAGAAAATTTAATTCAACAAGAGCTGGATTTTTAATATGAAGATCCCTATTTTTAAATGTTGGCAACTATTGAAACATTTGTGTCAGTGCAGGCAAAACAAAGTATGTCTGTAGGCTGGTTTGAGCCCACAGTCTGCCAGTTTGCAACCCTTGATCTAAACTTTACAGAGCTGATCCAAGTCATAGTGCAATTAAATTGAACAGTTTAGGTCTAATGGTAAGGAAACTTGCTTACCTTATGAAATTATGAACCATGGCATTATGCTTCAGAAATATGGAATTATGAAACATGGGCAGAATTTCCATAGGTGGTTGCAGAAATAGTCTCTGAAGACTAAAAATCACAGCTAACTGTAGTGTTCCTGATATGAGTGATACACAGCCCTACTTGGAAGCAGGAAGATGAACAGGATGACCTTTCTGGGTTGTTTAATGGATTGTCTAGCCTATCTAACAAATTCAGTTTTCTTAACACTTTCCNTAGAAATAGTCTCTGAAGACTAAAAATCACAGCTAACTGTAGTGTTCCTGATATGAGTGATACACAGCCCTACTTGGAAGCAGGAAGATGAACAGGATGACCTTTCTGGGTTGTTTAATGGATTGTCTAGCCTATCTAACAAATTCAGTTTTCTTAACACTTTCCTTCTGTGTTATCATCTGACCCAATAATACATGCAGTGATTTGATGCTTCATGGAGACATTCAGTTCAGTTCAGTGGCTCAGTCATGTCCAACTCTTTGCGACCCCATGAACCGCAGCACACCAGGCCTCCCTGTCCATTACCAACTCCCAGAGCTTACCCAAACTCATGTCCATTGAGTCGGTGATGCCATCCAACCATCTCATCCTCTGTCGTCCCCTTCTCCTCCTGCCCTCAATCTTTCCCAGCATCAGGGTCTTTTCAAATGAGTCAGCTTTTTGTATCAGGTGGCCAAAGTATTGGAGTTTCAGTTTCAGCA
>SJYA01001030.1:254363-378997 GCA_006410615.1 Neotragus moschatus | reverse complement strand
GTCTTTTAATTTCAAGTACAGTTGTTCTTATTTCTTAGATCTTGTTGCCATTCCTGACTTTGCAAATGGAGCCATGGAAAACTGGGGCTTCAGACACCATCTACAGTGATTTTGGAGCCCAAAAATATAAAGTCTGACACTGTTTCCACTGTTTCCCCATCTATTTCCCATGAAGTGATGGGACCAGATTCCATGATTTTCATTTTCTGAATGTTGAACTTTTAGACATCCTTTTCACTCTCTACTTTCACTTTCATCAAGAAGCTTTTTAGTTCCTCTCACTTTCTGCCATATGGGTGGTATCATCTGCATATCTGAGGTTATTGATATTTCTCCCTGCAATTTTGATTCCAGCTTGTGCTTCTTCCAGCCCAGCGTTTCTCATCATGTACTCCGAAGTTAAATAAGCAGGGTGACAATAGACAGCCTTGACGTACTCCTTTTCCTATTTGGCACCAGTCTGTTGTTCCATGTCCAGTTCTAACTGTTGCTTCCTGACCTGAATATAGGTTTCTCAAGAGGCAGGTCAGGTGGTCTGGTATTCCCATCTCTTTCAGAATTTTCCAGTTTATTATGATCCATATAGTCAAAGGCTTTGGCATAGTCAATAAAGCAGAAGTAGATGTTTTTCTGGAACTCTCTTGCTTTTTTGATGATCCAGTGGATGTTGGCAATTTGATCTCTGGTTCCTTTTCCTTTTCTAAAACCAGCTTGAACATCTGGAAGTTCACGGTTCATGTATTGCTGAAGCCTGGCTTGGAGAATTTTGAGCAGTACTTTGCTAGCATGTGGGATGAGTGCAATTTTGCAGTAGTTGGAGTATTCTTTATGATAACGTGCCTACTTAATAGGCTTAATCACTGAAGAATACTTCTTACTATCCTAACAACTTACTGTAATCAGAGCCCATGTATTACCTATTATTATTATTATTTTAATCTACTGCGTAGGAAAATGTATGAACACAGAAAAATTGATTCTACAATTATTTTTATGTACTAGGAAATGGGGATTTTAAGAGTTTATATGTGGTTGTATTTACCTAAATCTCCCCTAGGGAATATCTGATAAGGGCTATCCGACAATGCAACAACCATCCTCAAAATTGCTCCAGAATCAATATTTTAAAACATGACAATGAATGTATACTTTAAGTCAGACAAAAGAAGAGACCCAGGAGTTCATTATTAAATTTAAAATTTTAGAAATCAACCATGCTTTAACTCTAAAAGCTGCCTATTTGGCTTCTCTATCGTTAGCCCTTATCTGTCTTGAGAGCCTCAAATACGTCAACATAACTCTCTGGAGTTCATAATCAACTGTGGCTACAAAACACATGATTCAATTTCAATAAAGTTTAATATTTTCCTTGGGCCTCCCTCACCTCATGCCCTCTTAAAAGGCTTTTAAATTATAAAGGAAGAAGTAAAATTATCTGTTTTCATGTGACATGATCATATATATAGAAAAGCCTAGAGATTTCCCTTTAGAAACAAAAGTTCTTAGAAGTAATAAGGTCACAAAGTTACAGAATACAAAATTAACCCCAAAATCAACTATTTTTATACATTAATTTTGAAACTATTCACAAAGTACATCAGGAGAGTCATTCTATTTACAATAGCATCAAAAAACGTTCACTTTGAAAAATAAATATAACAAAGTGTGTGTGTATGTATATATATAAACAACTAAAACTACAAAATGTTGAAAAACATTAAAGAGGTTTCAAAAAATGGAAAGACATTCTGTGTTCAGGGATTGAAAAATATAATACTTTAGAATGTGATATACTCCAAAACAATTTACAAATTCAATTCAATGCCTATCAGACTCCCAATAGTGTTTTTTGCAGAAGTAGAAAACTTCATTCTAAATTTCAAATGGAATCTCATTGGACCACAGATAGCCAAAGCAATCTTGGAAAATAGCTAAGTTGAATTTCTCACACATCCTGATTTTAAAATTAGAATCTCATGGATGGAGGAGCCTGGTAGGCTACAGTCCATGGGGTCGCGAAGAGCTGGACACAACTGAGTGACTTCACTTTCACACATTGCAGCAGGAAATGGCCACCCTCTCCAGTGTTCTTGCCTGGAGAATCCCAAGGACGGTGGAGCCTGGTGGGCTGCCGTCTATGGGGTCACACAGAGTCGAACAGGACTGAAGCTACATAGCAGCAGAAGCAGCATACAGTTAAAGTATTTAAAACACTATAGTAATGGCATAAAGACAAACATTTAGATCAACAGATTAACCTAAGTGCTCAGTAATAAACCCTTATACATTCAAATGTTTCAACAAGTTGGGCAAGATCATTAAATGTAAACATGGTAGTGTTTTCAAACAACAGGATCTGGAAAACAGTATGCTCAGGCAAAAGAATGAGGCTGTCCTTTGTGAGGGAGCGAAAGTCATGCAGTTGTGTCTGACTCTTTGTGATCCTATGGATATACAGTCCATGGCATTTTCCAGGCCAGACTACTGGAGTTAGTAGCTGTTCCCTTCTCCAGCAGATCTTCCTGACCCAGGAATCCAACTGGTGTCTCCTTGCAGGCAGATTCTTTACCAGCTGAGCTACAAGGGGAGCCACCTCTTATCTTATACTATTTATGAAATGAACTAAAAATTGATCAAATGCCTAAATGTGATAACTAAAATTGTAATATTCTTATAAGAAGTCATAGGGGAATATTTTTGTGACATTGAATCTGGAAATGATTTCCTGCATATGATATCAAAATTACAGGCAACCAATAAAATAGAAACATTGGACTATATAAAAATTTAAAACTTCTGTACATCTGAAGGACATAAACAACAATGTAAAAATGCCACCTAAAAAAATGAAAGAACTATTTGAAAATTATATGTCTGAAAAGGATTTAATATGTAAATAACTCCTAAAATTCAACAACAATATTAATAAACAATCCAACTTAAAATATGCGAAGGACTTGAGCAGATATTTCTCCAAAGAAGATACACATGTAGCCAAAAAGTGCATGAAAAGATTCTAAAAATCTCTAATCATTAGACAAATACATTAAGACTGCAGTGAGATTACCCAGCATACCTATTAGGATGGCTATTATTTAGAAAAATATAGCAATAAAAAATATCAAGTTTATTTAGGGATGTAGAAAAATTAGTGAGGTTGAAGAAATTCCAACTGAGTTATTTAAAATTCTAAAAGATGCTGGTGCTGAAGTGCTGCACACAATATGTCATCAAATTTGGAAAACTCAGCGGTGGCCACAGGACCGGAAAATGCCAGTTTTTATTCCAATCCCAGAGAAGGGCAATGCAAAAGAATGTTCAAACTCCTGGACAGTTGAGCTCATTTCACATGCTAGCAAGATTATGCTCAAAATCCTTCAAGCCAGGCTTTAACAGCAAGTGAATTGAGGACCTCCAGATGAATAAGCTGGGTTTAAAAGAGGCAGTAGGTATAGAAATCAAACTCCCAAGAATAGTTGGATCATGGAGAAATCAATTCCAGAAAAACATCTACTTCTGCTTCATTGACCATGCTAAAGACTGTGTGGATCACAACAAACTGTGGGAAATTCTTAAAGAGATGGGAATACCAGACCACCTTACCTGTCTCCTGAGAAACCTGTATGTGGATGAAGAAGGAACAGTTAGAACCTGGCTAATTGACTGGTTTGAAATTGGGAAGGAAGTACGAGAAGGCTGTATATCTTCACCCTGCTTATTTAATTTCTATGCAGGGGATGTAATGTGAAATTCTAGGCTGGATGAGTCACAAGCTGGAGACAAGACTGCTGGGAGAAATATCAACAACCTCATATATGCAGATGACACAACTTTGATGGCAGAAAGTGAAGAAGAACTAAAAAGCCTCTTGATGAAGGTGAAAGAAGAACATGAAAAAACTGAGTTGAAACTCACCATGAAAAATACTAAAATCATGGCATCCAGTGCCATCAATTCATGGCAAATAGAAAATAAGAAAGCAGAAAGAGTGACTAATTTTATTTTCTTGGTTTCAAAATCACTGTGGATGGTGACTGCAGTCACAAAATTAAGAGACAATTGCATCTTGGGAGGATAGTTACAACAAACCTAGATAGCATATTAAAAAGCAGAGACATCACCATGCCAAAAAGGTCTGAATAGTCAAATGCATGGTTTTACCAGTCATCATATACAGATGTGAGTTGGACCACAAAGAAGGCTGAGCACCTAGGAATTTATGCTTTTGAAATATAGTGCTGAAGAAGACTTTTCAGAGTTCCTTAGACAGCAAGGAGATCAAACCAGTCCATCCTAAAGAAAATCAATTGAATATTCATTGGAAAATCTGGTGCTGAAGCTGAAGCTTTAGTACTTTGGACACCTCATGCAAAGAGCCAACTCATTGGCAAAAAGCCTGATGCTGGGAGAGATTGAGGGCAAAAGGAGAAGAGGGGGACAAAGAATGTAATGGTTAGATAGCATCACTGACTTGAAGGACATGAATTGAAGTAAAGTCTGGGAGACAGGGAAGGACAGGAAGCTTGGCATGCTGCAATACCTGGAGTCTCAAGGAGTCAGACAAAACTTAGCAACTGAACAAGAGAAACTTTAATCTTTGGGCACTGTGGATGGGAAGGTAAAATGATGCAATCATCATAAAACCATTAACTAAATTTAACTACAATGTTTGCCATAATTCTACTTTTGGGTATATACCAAAAGAATTGACACCAGGAATTTGAAGAGATAACTTTATACTAATGTTAATAATAGCATTATTCACAAAAGCTAAGGAGGGAAAGCATCCTATGTGCTGATGTAAGAGTTACTTAAAGATACAGTAATCAGGAAAGCATGGTATTGCAATAAGGAGAGATATAAAATCATTAGAAAGGATTATGCTTCTAGAAATAAACTGAAAAACACACACACTCACACACATATATATACACATATATTTTTTTTTAATTAGAGTGACTGTCACTGCATTATCATACTAAATTTTTTACTGCTCTTTGTATCCTGGACCCATGTCTTTTCTTAAATTTATGTCTACAGATTCTTTCTACTAATAAGTTGCTTGAATATTTAATTTCTTAAATTTTCTATAAAGTGTAAAATTGTTTTCAAGTTGAAAAATTCAGTTTCTCATCTAAATTATTTTATAGTTCATATTTCTTTTTCTCATCTAAGATTTTTCTCATCTATTGCTAAACCAAGATATATAATATTTTCTCTTTTGTTTTCTTCTAGAAGTTTTAAAGTTTTATCTGTAATAGTTAGCCTTAAGGTCTCATATTCTGAATTAGTTTTTGTACACGATGTGTGGTAAAATCAAGTTTTTGTCAATAAGTCAAATATATATGTAAATATATTTATATGTATATTTGTATTTAGATATTTATTTGTTCCACTGTAACTTGCTGAAAAAACTCTTTCCCAAAGTGAATTATTTACATTGGCACATATGATCGACTAGTTTTGAAAAAATGCCAACGTAAATAATTCACTTTGGGAAAAGGTGTACAAAAATCATGTACAAAAACTAATTCAGAACCTGAGACCTTAAGCCTAAGTATTACAGTTAAAACTTTTAGAAGAAAACAAAAGAGAAAATATCATATATCTTGGTTTAGCAATAGATGAGAAATCTTAGATTAGAAAAAGAAACAAGAACTATAAAAAAATTTAATGACAAATTGGATTTTTCAACTTGAAAGCAATTTTACACTTTATAGCAAATTTAAGAAATTAAATATTCAAGCAACTTATTGGTAGAAAGAATCTGTAGACATAAATTTAAGAAAAGACATGGGTCCAGGATACAAAGAGCAGTAAAAAATTTTAGTATGATAATGCGGTGACAATCACTCTAATTAAAAATATATATATATGAACAAAGGACTTGCATAGACTTGAAAGAGGATTTACAAATGGAAAATAAGCAGACATACAGATACTTAATATCATCGGTTATTGTTAAAATACATCTTAAAACATGACAAAATATTAGTACACACAACAGTGGTAAAATGTCTGACAATACTAAATGCCTCATTAGTTGATAGAGGGTATGAGAAAAAAGTACATATTTGAAAAATACTTTGGGGTACTCTTTAAACAAATACTTCGCCTAAACTCAGCAAACTCACTCTTTTTGATCTACTCAGGGTCAATGAAAATATTTGTCCACAAAAAGATTAGTATGCAGTCACAGCAGCTTTACTCATAAAACCTCCAAACAGAAGCAATCCAAATGTTCATCTGAAAATGAGAAAAACAAGCCTGGTGTGTCCACGATACAGAATGCTTCTTGGCAACAAAAAAGACCAAACTGCAGATACACACAAGAACTTGAATGAATCTAGAATCATTAAGCTAAGTGAAAGAAACTAGATACAATACTACATGTTTTAAAATACTATTTACATGAAATTTATGATGAGGCAAAATTACAGAGCATAACAGTGTCTTTGAGAGGCTAATAGTTGAGGCAATAAGCTCATGATCTGAGCCACAAAAAAAGAACTGCAAAAAGGCAAAACGGCTGTCTGAGGAGGTCTTACAAATAGCTGTAAAAAGAAGAGACATGAAAAGCAAAGGAGAAAAGGAAAGATATACGCATCTGAATGCAGAGTTCCAAAGAATAGCAAGAGATAAGAAAGCCTTCCTCAGAGATCAATGCAAAGAAATAGAGGAAAACAATAGAATGGGAAAGACCAGAGATCTTTTCAAGAAAATTAGAAATACCAAGGGAACATTTCATGCAAAGATGGGCTCAATAAAGGACAGAAATGGTATGGACCTAACAGAATCAGAAGATATTAACAGGAGGTAACAAGAATACACAGAAGAACTGTACAAAGAAGATATTCACAACCCAGATAATCATGATGGTATGATCACTCACATTCACCTAGAGCCAGACAGCCTGGAATGTGAAGTCAAGTGGGTCTTAGGAAGCACCATGTGAGCAAAGCTAGTGGAGGTGATGGAATTCCAGTTAAGCTATTTCAAATCCTGCAATATGATGCTGTGAAAGTGCTGCACTCAAAATGCCAACAAATTTGGAAAATTCGGCAGAGGCCACAGGACTGGAAAATTCATTCCAATTCCAAAGAATGCTCAAACTACCACACAATTGCACTCATCTCACATGCTAGTAAAGTAATGCACAAAATTCTCCAAGCCAGGCTTCAGCAATACGTGAACCGTCGGCTTCCAGATGTTCAAGCTGGTTGTAGAAAAAGGCAGAGGAACCAGGGATCGAATTGCCAACATCCACTGGATCATCAAAAAAGCAAGAGAGTTCCAGAAAAACATCTATTTCTGTTTTACTGACTCCAAGCACAGTCAGTTGTATCGATCACAAAAAACTGTGGAAAATTCTGAAAGAGATGGGAATACCAGACCACCTGACCTGCCACTTGATAAACCTGTATCCAGGTCAGGAAGCAACAGCTAGAACTGGACATGGAACAACAGACTGGTTCCAAATGGGAAAAAGCATATGTCAAGGCTGTATATTGTCATCCTGCTTGTTTAACTTATATGCAGAGTACATTATGAGAAATGCTGGGCTGGATGAAGCACAACCTGGAATCAAGCTTGCCGGGAGAAATATCAATAACCTCAGATACTCAGATGACACCACCCTTATGGCAGAAAGTGACAAAGAACTAAACAGCCTCTTGATGAAAGTGAAAAAGGAGAGTGAAAAAGTTGGCTTGAAGCTCAACATTCAGAAAATTAAGATCATGGCATCTGGTCCCATCACTTCATGGGAAATAGATGGAGAAACAGTGGATGACTTTATTTTTCTGGGCTCCAAAATCACTGCAGATGGGGACTGCAGCCATGAAATTAAAAGACGCTTACTCCTTGGAAGGAAAGTTATGAGCAACCTAGAAAGCATATTCAAAAGCAGAGACATTACTTTGTCCACAAAGGTCCGTATAGTCAAAGCTATGGTTTTTCCATTAGTCATGTATGACGTGAGAGTTGGACTGTGAAGAAAGCTGAGCACCAAAGAATTGATGCTTTTGAACGGTGGTGTTGGAGAAGACTCTTGAGAATCCCTTAGACTGCAAGGAGATCCAACCAGTCCATCCTAAAGGAGATCAGCCCTGCGTGTTCACTGGAAGGATTGATCCTGAAGCTGAAACTCCAATACTTTGGGCACCTGATGGGAAGAGCTGACTCACTGGAAAAGACCCTGATGCTGGGAAAAATTGAGGGCAGGAAGAGAAGGGGACGACAGAGGACGAGATGGTTAGATGACATCATCAACTCAGTGGACATAGGTTTGGGTGGACTCCGGGAGTTGGTGGACAGGGAGGCCTGGCTTGCTGAGTTTCATGCGGTTGCAAAGGGTTGGACATGACTGAGTACCTGAACTGAGCTGAACTGTTAATTGAGGAGGAGGGTTAACTCTAAGGGGGTAGAGAGAAACACTTGGGATGATATATATGTTCTGTATCCTTGTTCGTGTTAGTTTTGTTACTTTATGCACTTGTCTAAACTTGCAAATTTTATTACACATACATTATTTAAAAGTATCCTGCAAACAAGGACTAGTTACAAAGTCAGACTAGAAATAAGAGCTTTTTCACAATGTTGTTTGAGTCATATAGTCATTCTATTATATTATTGTGATTTTTTTCATTGTAAATACACTTTTTATGCTTTAAAAAATGTTCATAAATTATACTGCTTACTAAGTAAAATTTTGAAAAATTACCAATGAAATTAAAGTTTGAGAAAACTATTTTAAGTACAAATAGGCTGAAATTGAAATAATGTGAGGGATTTTTTTCTTTTTTAGTTTGCTAAAAAATGAAAGAAAATTAGTTTGAACGTTTTAATGCCCTGTTATGGAAATTTCAATTGAAAATAAAGATAAACAGTAACAATATGAAACATTATGAGTTTGTGAAGCAGTGCCTAAGGTATTATAATTTAAAAGATTGGAATTAAAGCATTGATTTTAGTACTGTATATTGCCCCCAAACACTGATGTATTTCAAGCATGTTATTAAAAAATCCAATCAAGGTTTTTTAAAAAAAGTGACTTCCTATGACCTTCTAAGTTTTTTCCCAATGGTCCCAGCACTGTATATCATTGGTTGTAAAACATGGAAACATGTAGTTGAATAACTGGGATACATTTGGCTAAGTGGTATTTTATTTCAATGCTACAGTTTCTAAGGAAGTCATAAAAGTTATTGAAAAACTTGCCTTTCCTAAAGATTAAACATGTTGTGTGATTGTATCATAATCATTTTAATATTCCCCATAGTAGATCTTTCACCATTGATCTGATCATAGTCAGAGCATGGTAATAACATCCTATTTTCAAAGCTTGAATAAACCTAGAGTCACCAATCAAGAGAGTTCCCTTTGCTAGCCAAGATTTTTTGCTCACTGCTAATATTTATTGTTGCTACTTTTTGAAGAAAGGATTTATTAGCATTTATATTACTGTGATTTTTATCAACATTTAAAATGACTATCTAGACCTTTTACTAAAAGAACTCTGTAAGACAAACAGATTGTGTAACACACATCCCACCCAAGGGGAAATAATGATAATAACACAGGTAAAGAAAACAAGGGATATAGCTAGAGTTTCTATTACCTATGACAAAGGGTGCATTTAGCAGAAAATATATGTTTTCAACATTGCTGATTTTTTCATTCTTTTTTTTTTCTTTAACTTTATGAGTGAGAAAATGTGAACCCTCAAGTAAAGCAAGAATTATAAAAACTTTGCTATGATACAGTTAACATTAAACAAACTGGAGATATGTACAAAGGAAAAAAAGCTTGGGCAATAACTGGAAGAAACATTTTCCCCTTTGAAGTAAGAAGACAAGCCAACAACAACAGAAAATAAGTCACAAGCCAGAAGAATTTATGAATAAACAGAAGAGAAAATCAAGAGAGAAACAGGAGCACAGAAGAAGGGAAAGTGTCTCTGAATAAGACAGGAAAAGGTTGGGCAGAAAGAAAAGCCTTAAAGAAAGCGCCACGCATATGGAGTGATGGGAAATAGAACCCTGTGTATGCCAGGAAAAGGACTCGTGTGTTGTGAACTCAGTGGAACTCAGAAACTTCCCTCCTTGTTCATTCTTTCCTGCCTTTAGAAGACCTATGCCTTCTAAATAAGACTCACTTTAATGCATTTATTAAAACTTTATTTATGACATTTAATCATTTGTAGTTGCTGAAAAAGTATTAAATATTAAGGCAAACTTAAAATTTATATAAAAAAGAAAAAGAAAAAACATATCACCCATGTTAACTACAATGACAGCCACTGTTACATCTGATATATTTTCTTTGTAACTTTTTTCTGTGCATTTGTTTATACAGGTGGAATTTTTATGCTTCACTTTTTCTTTGATAGTGTATCGTATGCATTTTCCCCTGAAGAAATCCAAATAACAGGAAATATTTAGTCAAAATGAAATGACAGCCCTTTCCACTTCCTTTTCGCTTTAGAATTCAAAAACAAAAGCTTATTTTCTATAGATTCAAAAAAGGAAGAAACGAGAAGGCAGCAGAGGTCTTTGGACCCGAATTGATCAGTTTTGTAGTTTTAATGCCCTGCTATCTTCTACTTGCATATATAAAAAGCAATTTTGAAATGAACATATATTTCAAGAATTATTCTAATACTTTATTAGCAATAGTGTAATTTCACTCACAAGCAGAGGTTTCTTTCAGGTGTCATGCGGGAGTAAAAGCAACTCTGTTTCACCACAAACAGATCATCACATTAGCAAAGGCATCATCTTTACAATACGATAAAGGTGNAATGCCCTGCTATCTTCTACTTGCATATATAAAAAGCAATTTTGAAATGAACATATATTTCAAGAATTATTCTAATACTTTATTAGCAATAGTGTAATTTCACTCACAAGCAGAGGTTTCTTTCAGGTGTCATGCGGGAGTAAAAGCAACTCTGTTTCACCACAAACAGATCATCACATTAGCAAAGGCATCATCTTTACAATACGATAAAGGTGCAGTTGTTTCTATGAAAGCCGTAAAAAACATAGTAAAGTGTTAGAATCTCAAAAGCATGAAACCGGAAGCCTGATTCATAATCCCCCCAGGAGTCACTGCGTNACTCTTGCCTGGAAAATCCCATGGATGGAGGAGCCTGGTAGGCTACAGTCCATTGAGTCGGGAAGAGTCAGACATGACCGAGCGACTTCACTTTCACTTTTCACGTTCATGCATTGGAGAAGGAAATGGCAACCCACTCCAGTGTTTTTGCCTGGAGAATCCCAGGGATTTCACAGTACAGACACATTTTAGTCAATTCTTTTGATAAATACATTAACTATATTTTACATTGCTTGCAATAGAACTTAACATCATTAAACTTCAAGCACACTTTTAAAATAAACTAAAGATCATTTGCCTAATAAATTGAAGTTTGAATCTGCAAACAAAAGTCACAAGGATCATATCCATTCTACTTTTACTAAGATCCTTGTACCTCAACCTTTACTTGAGATCCTACACTATGTAGGATGCGAGGTTATCATGGTAGATTTTTAGTTGTTAAAATGTATAAATTTATTTTCTTGGAGTTCCATGATGGCTCAGTGGTGAAGAATCTGCCTGCCAATCCAAGAGACATGGCTTAGAACCCCAGTCCAGGTAGATCCCACCTTCCATGGAGCAACTAAGCCCGTGTACCACGCTATTGAGCCTGTGCACTAGAACCTGGGAACTCCAGCTACCAAAGCCTGTGGGTCCTAGAGCCGATGCTCCGCAGCAAGAGAAGTCCCACAGTGAAAAGTATGGGCATCGCAACTAGAATAGCACCTGCTCTCCAAAACTAGAGAAAACTGCACAGCAATGGAGACCTGGCACAGTGAAAAATACATACATACATAAATAAAATTATTAAAAAATAATAAGTAAAAAATTTTCTTTATGATTCAGTTGCTCAAAATAATTTTAATCTGTGTCTTTTGTTAATTCAATTCCATAAAATTTCCAAAAACATAATCAGAAACCATTGTTTGGAATTAATACTCCCACTCATCAGATGCCAGTTAACAGAAAGAACATATTAATAATCCATCATTCATTTTAAAAGGAAGACATTTTCTTGGTGGTTTTTTTTTTTTTCCAAAAAACAGTTTTTAACTGGATGTTAATCAGAAAAGGAGAGAAGGGAATGGCAACCCACTCCAGTACTCTTGCCTGGAAAATCCCATGGGTGGAGGAGCCTGGAAATGGTATACCATAAAGTAGAAGAAAGAACTGGAAAGGTGACCCAGTCTCTACATAAATAAGTGGAGTCAGGTCAGTCTATCTTTATATAAACAGAGATAAACAGAATACTAGCCAAGTACTCATCTTTGCAAAGCATAGCTAAATAGCCTAAGATGTTTTCCTCTGATTTTAAACTCATTTCCTTGATGAGAAACCATATTACCATATTACTATTACTGTAAGTACACCAAGATGGTCAAACTTAATATTGTATATAAAGTAAAATATTTTCTGTAGAATTAAATACATGTTCAAGTAACATATAATAAACACATAGAATTTACATGTTCTTTTAAAATTTGTTTATAAAATATGTGTCTAAATGAGACTCAACAATTCTGTGTGTGTGTGTGTGTGTGTGTGTGTGTATGTATGGATTTGGCATTTGCTCAAAATTTCAAAATCCCAAATTTATAAAAACCCAAGGACTAGACTATTTTATGGAGAAGGAAATGGCAACCCACTCCAGTGCTCTTGCCTGGAAAATCCCAGGGACAGTGGATCCTGATGGGCTGCTGTCTATGGGGTCGCACAGAGTTGGGCACAACTGAAGCAAATTAGCAGCATCAGCAACAGCAGATGATTTTAAACATTGATATAATATTTATTTATATTTTTATCATTTTAAACTAAAATTTAATCCACATTGAACTCCAGTGATTATGGTAATGCTTATAAAACATGGTAGTATTTTACACAGTTGGATACATTTGACATGTTCTCCAAAAGAAATGTATTTTTGCAATATTAATATTGAGTTAATTTGCTAAACCATGGAAGGTGTTTTAATAAAATATTTACTAAGNTTATTTATATTTTTATCATTTTAAACTAAAATTTAATCCACATTGAACTCCAGTGATTATGGTAATGCTTATAAAACATGGTAGTATTTTACACAGTTGGATACATTTGACATGTTCTCCAAAAGAAATGTATTTTTGCAATATTAATATTGAGTTAATTTGCTAAACCATGGAAGGTGTTTTAATAAAATATTTACTAAGATTCAACTTTCAGAAGATGATTAATAATGGCAAACAATAGCTATTTAAACTAGAAAAGTAAACAAAAAAGTGATATTTTAGATGCCGATTTTTAGGAGCAGGGGGTTGGAGGGGCAAACACTGTAGTGTTTCAACAAATGTAATTATATTACTTGACATAAATATCTTAAATCCTTCTAGAAAAGTAAAAAATCTCCCTCTGAATTTACATTAGCATTCTCTCTTCTGCTACTTTTAGCCAGCCATTTGGTTAGGGTTGAGAATTGCAGTATCCCAGAAGGAACACTAGTTTTCTTTCAGCAGTGATGTTTATTATGTTCTTTCTGGAAGACAATACCATAAGTTTGATGTATCATATTAATTTGTTTTGTAGGAGTTGATCAATTAACTTGAGAAAACTCTATGCAGTGTTGATTCAATCATATAACAAGTGTAATTTAATATAAATGGTGCATAAGACATTGATTTTGCCCAACTTCTCTGTAGAATTAGTGTCACTAAAGAAAGCAACCAAGCTGAACTAACAATATTAAGCATTTGTGCAATTTATCTCTTGCTATAATGAACAGTAAATGATATAATGACCAACAAGATTAATGATAAAGCAAACATGGTAGTTAGATTCACGCTATAGAAGACCAGTTCACAATGTTACTTGGTAATCAATAATTTGAAGATTAATTTAACCAGTAGGAGTATAAAACCAGACAACAGGGCAAATGAAAAACTTTACTGGACCATGTTCACTGCTATAGCCTTTAAAAAATATATTAAAAATTGAGTATGCTCTAATTTATCATATTTAAACTTCATGATAAATTTATTCCCCAGAGTTTTAACCTAAAATTATACATATTGTCAAATAATTAATTTCTTTAAATGTCCCTGAATTGATGAAACACTCTAAATGATTAAAGATGCCTCCTGATTCTAGTACAAATTGAGAGGACTTTTATCAATAGAAGTCTTTCACAACCATTGTGCTTTCCTTCCAGTGATTTTGCTGAATGTATTTAACTAAAGAAAGAAAAGTGTGTCTAAGAACAAAAACAAGGGAGCAATAAAGAAGAAATCTCTTAAAGGAAAATATTAAGCCAAATATAAATCTGGTTTATTGTCCTTTCTTATTCTTCTTTCCAATTCATTAACTCTCTCTCTCTCTCATAAGTTCTAGACCTTTAAAATTATGAAATATATAGCAGCCATACATTCAGTAGTAAATTGGGAATTTTTAACTTTCAAGTTCTAAGTTTTCCTAGAAAGAAGTAATTCAGTTCAGTTCCGTTCAGTCGCTTAGTCGTGTCCAACTAATTGCAACCCCATGAACCGCAGCACACCAAGCCTCCCTGTCCATCACCAGACTATTTACCTTGACTTTATTTGCACTCAAACTATACAAATAAATTTTTGAATAAATTTGTATAGAATTAAACAACATTATTAGTGTTTATGCTGCTATTATGCAAGAGCATCATCTTCTGACAAAAAGAAATCAGGACAGTGTTTGTGGTGAAATGTACAGATGGCAAGTGTTTTAAAGCTTGTAACAGCATATGATGACATAATTAATAAAAACAGCATTCACTGGTATCTTAGTGTGCCTCAGATACTCCTCTAAGCACTCTGGATGTAATAACACTTATTCATCACATTAACTCTCTGAGACAAGTACAAGATTTCTCTCTATTTTATAGATGTCAAATTAAATGCAAAAGGAGTTAAGTAGCTTTCTAAAGATCTCACAGCTACAAAGTGAAGGATTTGTGGTTGGCACCAAAACTAGCTGTATTTAATTTTCTATTTCTGTGTAGTTGGGCAGACTAAGGTCCGTCCAGTCAAGGCTATGGGTTTTCCAGTGGTCATGTATGGATGTGAGAGTTGGACTGTGAAGAAGGCTGAGCGCCGAAAAATTGATGCTTTTGAACTGTGGTGCTGGAGAAGACTCTTGAGAGTCCCTTGGACTGCAAGGAGATCCAACCAGTCCAATCTGAAAGAAATCAACCCTGGGATTTCTTTGGAAGGAATGATGCTAAAGCTGAGACTCCAGTATTCTGGCCACCTCATGCGAAGAGTTGACTCATTGGAAAAGACTGATGCTGGGAGGGATTGGGGGCAGGAGAAGAAGGGGACGACCGAGGATGAGATGGCTGGATGGCATTACAGACTCGATGGGCGTGAGTCTGAGTGAACTCCGGGAGTTGGTGATGGACAAGGAGGCCTGGCGTGCTGCGATTCATGGGGTCGCAAAGAGTCGGACACTACTGAGAGGCTGAACTGAACTGAACTGAACTGATGGCTCAAGTTGGTGGGGAGTCCTGCCTACAATACAGAAGACCTCGGTTTAATTCCTGGGTTGGGAAGATCTGCTGGAAAAGGGACAGGCTACCCACTCCAGCATTACTGGTCTTCCTTTGTGGCTCAGCTGGTAAAGAACCTGTCTGCCATGTGGGAGACCTGGGTTTGATCCCTGGATTGGGAGGATCCCCTAAAGAAAGGAAAGGCTACCCACTCCAGTATTCTGGCCTGGAGAATTCCAAGGACTGTATAGTCCATGGAGTCGCAAAGATTCGGACACGATTGAGGTACTTTTACTTTCACTTTCTGTCTAGTTAGTTTGAGTTTCTCCGTTTCGCTTCATTGTTCTAAAGAGGCAAAGTTTGTGTGTTTTGTTTACCCTACACTTCAAAGATATCTATACCTTCTCATTGATGTAATTAAACTTATCTGCAAGTGAAGAACACAATTCCAGATGTATTATAAGAAGAAGCCAGACATCCCAGCTCCAAGAATGGCACTAACAGCATTGGAACAGAGCTGCATGTTGGTAGTCTAATTTCTGCCATTAACATTCACCATCACTCCCTACACACTTGCTTCTTTTTCTTGTGCTACTACTTTATTCCTCCACCACGTGAGGTAGGTGTTTAATGTACAGCTTCTGTTCACGCATACATTTTGCCTTTTAATAATTGCAACTTATGTTTTCTCAAAAAAGTGTGATCCTATGAATGCTTATATAACAGTTTTACCTTGAACTCCCATTCCTAGCTGCTCATTTTCCATTTCAGAGAAAGGACATCTGATTGGCTTAGCCTCTTCTGCAGACCAGACCAAATGGGGCTGGCTGATATCCCTGGGTCAGATGCTGACCTCTGGTCCAGCTGTACTGTTACAAAGAGGTGAGCCCGAGTACTTTTTGATTAGGGGCAGTGAGTGAATCAGGTGAGGGTGATTTGGAAGAGACTGTAGGCTGCTGACTCAATGCCAGGTTCTCTAGCGTAAGATCCACTGAGCTTGCATATCACTATTTATGAAAACTCATAGTTTACATGCGCAGCTTGCCAAAACCAAAGAATGACTCCAAAAAATGCGTCCAAGAGTTATTTCTGGTGTTTTTTTTTCTTCTTAGTTATACATTGATTTAAAGTATTAGATGCAAAAGTACTAAGGCATAACAAGAGAATTAAAAAAAATATTTTATTAAGACATTTCATTTGATTCATACAGTTACATAATTTTAAAAATACCAAGCTCTACCCACTCAGAATCATTTGTCTCACTGAAAGATATAGAGTTTTATGCAATCAACCTGTAATATAAGAGTGGCACCTGGCGAAGAATAGGAATGAACAATTAGAGCACTGTTATATTAAGTCCTTAAGTCAGAGGTTGGTAAATTACGACTGAAAACCAAATTGCGCTCATTGCCTGATTTTGTAAATAAAGTTTTTTAAGAACACAGCCACACTCATTTGTTTATGGATCACACGCAGCTGTGTTGGTGCTACTTTGGAAAGGCTGAGTAGTTATCACAGGGTTGTGACCGAGGCAGTGTGTCGTACAAAGCCAAAAACAGTTGCTATCTGGCCCTTTACGGAAGAAAATGAGAAAAAAAGCTTTCTGAGCTTTGCCTAACAGACCACAAAATTTTAGAAATAAATGAGAAATAAGTGGTAATGAAATTGTACTCCTGACACTGCACATTTCATATTTTTCCCTTGTGCGAATGTTGGAATTTCTAGAGATGTTGAAATAGTCATTATCTTATTATCTGTAGGTTAGCACCTCACCTTGTGATTAGCCTTAGTATTTCCTTTAAGGGATAATCATCTCTTCTTTCATTTGCATTGAGAAGAGACCGATAATAAGAGAAAATGCATAGGGTAAGCTTTATATTTCAATGTAAATAGCTGTTCCTCTTTGGCCTTCACTCTTTTAGGTTTTGTCTTTCGGAGGGTCAACACTTGGCTTCCGAAGAGAAAGCGCTAAGACGGGATCCTTCGTATGAAAGCTGACCAACATATAGGATGCCAAGCGCTGTCCGTAACCCCTAATAAAATGCAAGTGTGGGAGTTCGGGTTTCCACGGTCTATCTCAAACACCCCCCCCCTTTTTTTCCTGCTTTCTCAACACTTATAAATGTCTCTTTGCATGGTCTAAATTAATATAATCTGTATAATCAGGTATTTACTAGAGTGATGTTTGTAGGTTTAAAAAGTAAACCCCATAGTTTCAATGGCTTAACACAATAAAAGTTTATTTCGAACTCATAAAGCAATGTAATATAAATGTTAAAGTTGGCAAGCATATTTCCTTTATGCGGTTATTTAGAGACATTTTTCATTTTATGATTTTTCTATCACATGTCTGCACTTGGACGTCAGGAAACCAGAGAAGAAGGGATAATTGGGCAAATGCTTCACGTAGGTTCAGGAAGCGGGGACAAGGTTTTGTTGTCCATTTACTGTCTATACCAAAAAACGTACCTATAGTTTAGTTTCCCATGACCTATGTTTGGGACAAGCAACTCTTGAAGTCATCGTGGTAAAACGAAGGAAGTAAGTAAGGAGGAAGTGAATCTTGGGAATGAGAAATTCGAATATGAAGCCAAGTTAAACATTGCTCTTGGTGGGTCATTTTTCCCATTATTAACCTTCCTTTTTTTGACTTTATTTTATTAATTAAGGCAACAGTTCCTTTGAATGAGTAAAAATAAAATAACATGGAATAAAGGTGCACATATACTGATAGGGCAGGAAGCAGTAAGTACAGACTTTGGCATTTGGCGAGTAGCATTAACATTGAGGGAAAGTGAAAATACATGAAAAAACGAAGAAAAGGCAAGAAGTGTCCAGAATAAGTTTTGTCTTATATTCATCTATGCTAGAGAATTCCCCAATTATGAACAGATTTTTCAACAAAATAATTTTTATTAATGACTTAGGGTTTATGTCCCTAGCAGAGTTTTATTATGATTGTTTCCAAGTTTTTCGTAGAGAAAACGAAGGCTTTGAGAAGTTCAGTGATTTGCCTTAATTCACGTAGTCAGTCAGGGAAGGAAGACACTGATTCTTAGCCTGATTTTCTGACTCTTCATTCTGCATATTGTCAGTTGCACTGCATAGTCTTCATAGAGTCAGGACAGAAACTTTTATAGGCTCATCAGTGGAGATCAAAGTGCTGAATTTCCCGTGCCATGCTTTCTTCTTTGGGGTGAGCGCATGTGTGTGTGTGTGTGTGTGTGTGTGTGTGTGTGTGTTTTAGAGAGGACATTTGCTTTTGCTAGTTCAAAAATAGGTGGAAGACCTTCATCTGCAGCTCCCTGGAAGAAAGTAGGCCAAATCTGATAGATTGATAGCTTTGCTCTGTGTGACTGGGTCAGATGGAGTTAATTCAGCACAGCCAACCCCCAGGCTAGAAAGTGCTTTTGGATGGAGTTCAGAGAAAAGTCCCTGAAGCTAGCATGGAGCTGGCCCCAACTTCCTCATGTTGGCCAATGCAAATATTATTATTGGTCCTATTAATCAGTTACAGTTTTTGACTCTGTAACCTTCTAAAGGCAATATATTTCCACAATGCTGTGTGAAGTATTTCCTCCTATTTGCTCAAATGCATTTGATATTAATTTCTTCTAAGTTGTTTATACACACTTTGTAAAAACAGTAAAGAAACAATATTAATCAATTTTTACTACATCTTTCTTAAATTTTCATGACTCATTCAATTTCCACTTCATTTCCTATATCTGGAAAACAGGAAAATACTGAATCTCTTTAATGTATTTCTATACTTTCTTATAAATGGTACTATGAATACTGACATTTTCAGAATTTTTTTTTCCTGGTGACATATTCCTTCACTGCAACCACCAAATTAAATGCAGTGCATTGCTTTGGTTTGTTTTTACATTAAGATCAAGTTTTATATGTATATATATATACACACACATATATATACATACATACATATACATACACATACTGAGGGGTCTATAATATCCATAACACATAAAGATTTTCCTTTTTTTTTTCTTTTAATAGGTCTTCACATATCAGAATCTAATTGTGGAAAGAAACCAATCAAGTATTTTAACAACATATCTGTATCTATACAGAATAGGATATTTTTTAATATATTATTATCTGGCCTATACTATTGACTTTATTTGGTCTTCCTTGCAACCTCTTATAAATAAGAAATTTTTAAATAGTAGAAAACACTTTAGTAGTATGAGCCAATTTCACTTACTCACTGTCTACTTCCTCCTTTAAATCATTAATGTATACAAACATATAGATAAATCTTGAGTGGTTTCTCATGTTGCTCATAGATAACATTTCTAGACATGGAGGGAAAAAAGAAACCCCAGGTTTCTACCACACAAGTAGCTAAGTCTACAGCAAATATCTTTAGCTTGACTTTAGATTGATAGAATGCAAGCAAGTCTTTAGCTTGATATAAAGATGATAAAAGGCAAGCAAATTCATTAATTTCACATATTTATGCTTCACATGTTTCAAAATGAATTTACACATGGAGCTTTGCTAATATTTTTATAAACATGGTGCATATTTTTTGTACTTCAACAAATTTTGTGAATGGGAATTGTGATATCATCAAAGCCCCAAATTGTTAAAACACTTTTCTCTTTGTAAGATTTTTAGAAAAAGATAATAAAATCATGTATGCAGTTTGGCTATGTAGTTCTTCTGATGCTGCTTTGCAACATGATTTTGGTCTAATACCTCTAATGTAATTATTTCTGAGGTCAGTTATGGTAGCTTTTTCTTCAGCATGTATATGATTCTTAAGAAAATAGTTATTATAACTCCAGTTTTGGATATTCTTAAGGATGCGCCAAATACACACACATATACACATACTTCAGAGAAAGGTCTGTGAATTTCAGCTTTGATGGTGAAGTGAAGCCTTATGGACAAGTAAGTTATTGGGCAAGTAAGTTACTGAACAAACAATATTTGCTGGCATGTTGACCATGTGCATGATAATGGTTCAATAAATGTTGCTTGTTTTGTAATATTTAGGGTAATATCCAATTATTTAAACTTCAACAAAGTTCAGGAAATATACAGGACACTTTTTCAAACCAATTTTACAAAATGTCCAGGATTCCTTGGTTGTTCAGACAATAAAGAATCTGCTTGCAATGCACAATCCCTGGGTAGGGAAGATCCGCCGGAGAAGGGAACGGCTACCCATATCCACTCCAGTATTCTTGTCTAGAGAATTCCATGGCCTGAGAAGCCCGGTAGGCTACAGTCCATGGGGTCGCAAGGAGTCAGAAACAATTGAGTAATTAACACTTTCTTTTTCTTACAAAATGTAGAAACTTAGGACATTTGTGTGATGTCACTGTATGCTTTCAAGTTTTTCAAAAGGAAACATCTTTCTATAACATTACCATGGGCCAAATTTTTAACAATTATGAGCAAAAACAATCACGTGAGCATAACAAAACAGTTTTCTCTGCGTCTATATCCCTCATCCAAATGTATCCTCAGGTAGTCATACCTAGATAAGAAAGGGAGGGTTGGGGTGCCAATCTTCTGCTCAGTCAAAAACCCACTTATAATTTATAGTCTGTATATTTGGGCTTCCCCGGTGGCTCAGACAGTAAAGAATCTGCCTGCAATGCAGGAGATCCGGTTTCAAACCCTGGGTCAGGAAGATCCCCTGGAGAAGGGAATGAATATCTGATCCTTGCCTAGAAAATTCCAGGGACAGAGGAGCTTGGCGGACTACAGTGCATGTGGTTGCAAAGAATCAGACATGACTGAGCAACTAACACCTTCACTTTTCATCTGAATATGTGGTTCCTCTATATACACGTCTCCTCCACATCTGTTTTTCCTACTCTGTGATTTCAACCAACCAAAGATTGCACAGTACCAAAATATTTACTGCTGAGAAAAAAATCCATGTATAACTGGACCCACATAGTCCAAGCCCATGCTTTTCGAGAATCACTTGTAATTTTAAAGTTTCTTCAGTAAGTTTAGACCTACATGAAACAGTAAATTTTCATGGTAAATTTTTAGTGAACTTTACTTCAAAGTGATTTTTTACTACTCTTTTTGTTATAAAAGAGTTGTTTTACAAAACAAGAGTTCCTTCCTTGTGATTTCATTTAAAGTTTAAAACATTCCATAGGCTGTGTATGCACTCAATACTTTAAGTTGCTTGTACCTGTCTTCATGTCAAGGAAATATAAACTTAATTCTTGGTTTGAGTTAGCTTTTAGAGTTGGTAGAACTCACAATATAGGAAATCCAAACTAAGAAAACAAAATTAATCAGGTGGCACTAGTGGCATAAAAAAAAAAAAAAAAAAGCCTGCCAATACAGGAGACAAGAAATGCTAGTTCAATCCCTGGATCAGGTGGATCCCCTAGAGGAGGGCATGGCAACCCAGTCAGGTATTCTTGCCTGTCGAATCCCATGGACAGAGGAGCCTGGAGGGTTACAGTTCATAGGGTCACACAGCGTCAGACACGACTGAAACTACTTAGCTTGCATGCATATCATCATATCAACCTTCTAAGTAATTGACAAAATAAATATCAAAAAATGAAATCACAGTTCTTACAAACTGGAGTTACAAAGATAGCACAAATATAGTGGTCATTTTTGGAGAAAAAATGAAGAAACTGATGAATAAAGATGTGGACAATACTCCCTAATTTAGCATTTTTTTCTAGAACTATATCGCCTAAGAGAATAATCTTATACAGTTGTATGTATATGAGAGAAAGTATGCAGCAGTGTTGTTTACAATTTATGAGAATGTGTATGAGATTTAGGGTCTTACCACTGTAATGGCTCAGTGGTAAAGAATCTGTGTGCAATACAGAAGTCATGGGTTCAATCCCTGGGTCAGAAAGTTCCCCTGGAGGAGGAAATGACAATCCACTCCAGTATTCTTATCTGAAAGTCCCAGAGCAGACTACAGTCCAAAGGGTGGTGAAGAGTCAGACAAGACCTAGTGGCTGAGCACGTGTAAGGTTAGAGAAAATCTAAGAAATCTGTTAAATTGTGGCATATATTCTTAAAAATACCATGAAGGAATAGGAAAAAAAAAATAATGGCAATGGAGCAAAATAGTGAAACTATGAGAAAAATAAATTAAGTATGACCTGCTGTTTACCTACACATGTGGCTATATATAAATATTCAGGCTTTCTCTTCAGGCACATGGAAGAATTCATCCCCCACACCCACTTGAAGTTAGGGAATATGACTTCATATGGCCAACTGAGCACAAACAGAAATGATATGTGTCCGTTCCAGACAGAAGCTTAAACAGCTAGGGCATGCTCAGCCACCCTCTCTGGTTCTACCCAAGAAATAATGGCCGCTCTGTCAGCTTGAGTCCCAGACTAAAGAAAACAAGTCTATGAATAACAGTGTTCTAACTGACTGGTGACAGACAGGTAGCTTAAGCAAGGGATTACCTTCTGGTCTTTTAAACAACTGAAAGGCATTTTTACCGCAACATAATCTAGTCGGTCTTGATATTTGTTGAAGTGCAATGTCATATATGTTAAACACAATTTTGAGGTAAACCTATTAATTTTATGGATTTTAATATTGTTATGGAATTAGACATATATCTGAAGAGGATGAAATTTGTCAAAATAGTGATCTCTATCCTGGATCAATAGGGATTTTTTTAATTAGCCACTATAGTTACACTTCACTCTTGCTTTTAATTCCCAAATTACAAATTCTTTTCTGTTAATATCAGTAGAAATTTTGTTTATAGTCACTTTGACAGTAATAAAGTAGAAAGATGTACATTTCTTGCTGGATTGTAAGACTTAGGAAATTTCACAATTTTGTTCTAATGTATTGAGTGTGGAAGAATGTGTCCAAGGTATATATAAATCTAGGAAATTCTACAAGTCCAAAGACAAGAGAAAATTATAAAACTCTACTTCTGTGGTTGAAATAAGTGAAGAATTTGGAGGCATCTGATGAAAAGTATCTATTTGTCTACCTACCTGTCATATATTTATCTAATTATGGACTTTTAAAAAATTAGACAAGTCAAGGAGGACATGAACTGACAATCATAGCATGAGGATATAACAAACTGTCAATGTTATTTGAACCATTATTGTTCAGTCATCCAGTTGTATCTGACTCATTTGAACCATATGGTCCCTCAAATTGGCATACCATAAATGTAAAACAATAGTAATTTATATTTTTTATTGAGATTTCAGATAATGATTTTGTTTATATATGTATTATATTTTTCAAAAATGAACATATATGACTGAAAATAATATTTTAAAACCATGGGTCTCATTTGTTATTAACAAACAATGTATAAAGTGATTCATTAGGATTAAGATTAATTTATAGTTGAAGTTCTCTCCAACATTCTCTTCTCCTAAATTGAAAAAAAGTGAAAAACTGATAATATCTTAATGAAATACAAGTTCAACTTTATTTGTTTTTCATTGGGTGGGTAAGTAATTAAGTGAAAGTCGCCCAGTCGTGTTCAACTCTTTGTGACCCCATGGACGAATATAATAGAATTCTCTAGGCCAGAATACTGGAGTGAGTAGCCTTTCCCTTCTCCAGGAGATCTTCCCAACCCAGGGATTGAACACAGGTCTCCCAATCCACAGGAGTATTCTTTACTAGCTGAGCTACAAGAGAAGCCCAAGAATACTGGAGTGGATAGCTTTTCCCTACTCCAGCCAATCTTCCCAACCCAAGAATCAAACTGGGATCTCATTCATTGCAGGCAGATTCTTTACCAACTGAGCTATCAGGGAAGGGTGGAATAATACAAATTATATTTTCAGTTGGAAATACACTAAGGATTTGGGAAATGTGAAATGCAAAAGAGTCTTAAAATTTAGAAAATGAGAGAATATTGAAAGATTCAATGACTCAGAGGGCTTTTTTTTTTGTTTGAGATGATATCTCAAAGCCACATCTCTGGGAAGTACGGGTAACTGTATCATCAAAAATATTCTGGAAAAAAAAAATAGCTCCAGGAAAATTGTTGATCTCTTTTACTCACTGCAGTAGTTAAAACTATCTTATCCTTTAATTGGGGAATGATGAATCAGAAAGAGTCTGTTGTTTTTGTTCAGTAGCTCAGTCATCTTCAACTCTTTGGGAGCCATGGACTACATTATGCCAAGCTTCCCTGTCCCTCACCATTTCCTGCAGCTGGCTCACACACATGTCCATTGAGTTGGTGATGCCATCCAACCATCTCATCCTCTGTCATTCCCTTCTCCTCCTGCCTTCAATCTTTCCCAGCATCAACGTCTTTTCTAATGAGTTGGCTCTTTGCATCAGGTGGCCAAAGTATTGAAGCTTCAGCTTCAGCATCAGTCCTTCCAGTGAATATTCAGGACTGATATACTTTAGGATGGACTGGTTGGATCTCCTTGCAGTCCAAAGGTCTCTCAAGAGTCTTCTCCAACACCACAGTTGAAAAGCATCAATTCTTTGGCGCTCAGCTTTCTTTGTAGTCCAACTCTCCAACTCTCATATCCATACATGACTATTTGAAAAACCATAGCTTTGGCTATACAGACATTTGGTATCAGATAAATCTCTCTGCTTTTTAATATGCTGTCTTGGATTTTCATAGCTTTTCTTCCAAGGAGAAAATGTCTT
Source organism: Neotragus moschatus (assembly GCA_006410615.1). NCBI lineage: Eukaryota > Metazoa > Chordata > Mammalia > Artiodactyla > Bovidae > Neotragus > Neotragus moschatus. The sequence continues at coordinate 353,763 of SJYA01001030.1, read as the reverse complement.
ATAATTCCATGGCTGCAGTCACCATCTACAGTGATTTTAGAGCTCAAGAAAATAAAGTCTGACACTGTTTCCATTGTTTCCCCATCTATTTGCTATGAAATGATGGGAGTGGATGCCATGATCTTTTTTGAATGTTGAGTTTTAAGCCAACCTTTTCACTCTCCACTTTGACTTCATCAAGAGACTCTTTAGTTCCTCTTGGCTTTCTGCCATAAAAGTGGTGTCATCTGACTATCTGAGGTTGTTGAAATAGCCTAAGTCAATGCATAATCATGAGGCAAAGTGGATAAAAGCAAAATTTCAAATTATTAGGCAGTCACTGAGTTATTTGAAAGAATCAACTTGTAGGAGAGTGATTAATTCTAACCTTGGTTGTGAAATAGTCACTTTATTCAAGTCACTAAACTTTGAATCATGTTCCTTCATTTATAAAATCAAGGAGTAGAAAGAGGAGCTCATTTTACACCTTTATTCTGTATCTCTTAAAGCCATAATCTGGAATATAACTTTAAGCTACATGGATTCAGATAATAAAATTTATCTTAACACAGCAGATCTTTGCATGACTTTAAATTTAGCACTCAGAGATCATTAAGGGACTATAAAGACTATCCCACTAACTTTATGTCACTTTTTAGAAAGCACTTAAAAGAAGGGCCAAAGTCTAGACCTACAACTATGTTTGACTGTTTTAATTTTAAGCAATTATCCACTTTGTTAGTTTACCAAGAAATGGTTCTTCAGTACAAAAAAAGTGGTAGTCAATACCAACAACAGAAGTATTTTTGGCTGCAGTTATAAAGGAAGTAACAATATCTGTAAAAGCAATTACCAAATTTTAAATAATACGTATTATTAAATGTTAGATATTATTTTCTGCATTTCCAATTTACATTTTTGGCTCTTTTAAAAGGTGATTTTTGTTTTCCCATTTTACAGATGAGAGAAAGAGAGATGAAGTATGACAATTTTCAAAAGAACTAATATCTGATGACTATCTTGTCCTTTCTTAAGGGTGGATATGATTAACATTCATAAGGCAAGCATTTCAGCACTTGCTCATATGTTTTCTTAACTTTTTAATTGTCATATTATTTGATTTATTTTTTTGGTTGTTGGATTATTCACCAGTGTACCTGACTAAGGCATGTTTCTTATATTCAGTGAATATTAGTCTTTAGATCTGATGTTTTTCAATAACCCTCCATGCTGAGTACTATCTGTTTGACTTAATGAGATGCGTTTCTTCAAATAACTTTTGTAAAAGTCATTCATATCCTTTCCCACCCACTTACATTATAGTTTTGAGATATTGCTTTTAATTAAGTCCATGCTTTGATAGCCATAAGCAGTCTACATAAAGTATACAGTTACTTAGTGACAATTGTTTAGGTTGTAGTTTTGGAGGAAAAAAGCTGATAACTAAATTATATAATTCTTTGATATAAAGAAAATTATATCAGCTAAACATCAGTAGAGTAATTAAACACTCAGAAGTTTAGTATCATCCAAATAGAACATAACTTGAATATTACAATTAGGTCAAAGGAGATTGGAATATATCAAGACATTATAACTGGAATAAACTAAAACTTCCATATACACAAAGAAAATGCTGGTGTTCAAATTGCAATATTTTTCAAGATCACAGATAGGAACATTTAGTTATTGGCAGGAGGGCAAGCTAATGAAGAAAATTATTCAATGCCTTCAGGAAAAATATTGCCTGATGTAAATTTTACTCAGCCTAAAATAAGATATAAACAATGAAGTAATAAACATTGTCAATTTTTTTTTCCTCAAGTGTGTGTGGGTGGTTCAAAAGAAGCAAAACTAATTAACAAACAGAACAACTCAGACTTATTTAAAATGTGGTAAAAAAGTAGATCAGGACAACTAGAAAAATGGAAAAATACAAGCAACAAAAGTTTAGAAAGGAGGTGTCCCACCCACTTTACTCCCACAAATATTGTTGTCTCTTGTGATATCAGTTTTCATCTAGTTCAAGCAAGGACTACTTCAAAAGAACTGTATTAGTCACAACTGAATTATTTTATATTTATACTGTAAAGCAAAATTATCCTAATGTGACTTCATATAGAGAATCATTCATTTTATTTTCTCACTAGATTTAATTCCAAAATGTAAAATCACTACTATCAAATACATATGAATCTTTCCTTTCAAATCTATCAGATATATAGCTTGCAAATATTTCTCCCCCATTTTGTAGGCTGACATTTCATTTGTTGATGGTTTTCTTTTTTGTGAAGAAGTCTTTCAGTTTGATGTAGTTTTATTTGTTTACTTTTGGTTTTTTTTGCCTGACTTTTGGTAACATAGCAAAAATAAGTTATTTCCAAGACCAATATCAAGGAGTTTTTCCCTATGTTTTCCCCAAGGATTCTATAGTATCAGGATTTATGTTTAAGTCTTTTAATCCTTTACAAGATAATTTTGTGAGTGGTGTAAGATAGTGGTCTCAGTTCAGTCTAGTTTCATTCTTTTGCACATGGATATCCGGTTTTCCAATTCTGTGCCAGTTATTGAAGTGATCGCGATGCTAAGCAAGGTAGGGCAGGATACATCTTCAGCTGCACAGATACAACAGTGTACATCTTCTTGGTGATTGTGGCATCTTTGGGTTGGAAGGGATGAAGGGAATAATACTTACAGAGTTTATTTTTTTATTTTTTTTAATTTTTTANTCCAGGCAAGAACACTGGAGTGGGTTGCCATTTCCTTCTCCAATGCATGAAAGTGAAAAGTGAAAGGGAAGTCGCTCAGTCGTGTCTGACTCTTAGAGACCCCATGGACTGCAGCCCACCTCAAATACCTTTCAATCCATAACTTCATCAATACTGTATAGAAATGCTTGCTTTGTCTTCATTTTTAGTTTAAAAGCTAGGGCAATTAAATAAAATGTGCAATTTACAGTAGCTTTCACATTTATTTTTCTGTAATCTCATGATTTATTTAAAGCTAAAGTAAAACTTTTCAAGTAAAGTAAAACTTCTTTTGTTTTCTGAGGTAACTGTCGAGCTCCAGACAGACAACATTAATAGAATGTATAAGATATGCTAAACACTAGCTACTAAAATCTGCTAATGCAGCATTTAAGCAGAAAAGATAGGTCAGGAAATTCAAAGTGATGACTGTGTACTATTGTTCATGCAAAACTATATTCCAAGTGGCCAGGTCACCGTAGAAGCTAGATATATAGGTATGCATAATACATAGTTTCTAGATTTTATGCATCGAAACTACCAAATTATATTAAGTTTGTTTATATGCATTCTTATTTCTATTATAGGCTTAGGTCAAATTGTATTCAAAGAGTTTAGAACACATGAGGCATACTTAGAAAACCAAATGGAAGAAAAACGCAGCCGTGTCTTTCTGGGGGTCACTGAGTTTTTTCAAAATCTTACTACTTTTACTTACATTAATATTTCTTAAATATTCCATTAGGTTAGCAGTGTATTTGGCACAATGTTTTTAGGTGTTAAAATATACAGGACATTTTAATTCCACATTTAAACATATGGATCTAAATTATGATTCATTCTTAATAAATTACATCTTTATTTTATTTATTTTTAAAATATAAATTTATTAATTTTAATTGGAGGTTAAGTACTTTACAATATTGTATTGTTTTTGCCATACATCAACATGAATCCACCACAGTTATACACGTGTTCCCCATCCTGAACCCCTCTTCCACCTCCCTCCTCGTACCATCCCTCTGGGTCGTCCCAGTGCACCAGCCCCAAGAATCCAGTATCATGCATTGAACCTGGGCTGGCGACTCCTTTCATATATGATATTATACATGTTTCAATGCCGTTCTCCCAATCATCGCACCCTCTCCCTCACCCATAGAGTCCAAAAGACTGTTCTATACATCTGTGTCTCTTTTGCTGTCTCGCATACAGGGAAATTATCATAGAAATGTACCTTAATTCCAATCTAGGTTTTTAATTTCCTTCTTTTTAAGGGGAAATATGTTTTCAACTCAATGGATTTCTTATACACATTATTCACTGATTGAAATACGTCTTGAATTGTCTTATATTAACGAAAGAACACAAGGTAAAGAAAGGTACATGTGTGAGAAGATAATAGTGTTTTCCGCTTTACAACAGCCTCTTCTCCGTGGACAGATCCGGGTAGCAGCAACAGCGGCTTGAGTCTCAGCTGTCCGTTGCTTCACCCCTTGAAGCGTGGTCCCTTTGCTAGCGCCCTCCAAGTCTTCATCACAGCACACCAATCCTATTTCTTTACCTCGATCTTGTTCTCCTTCGCTCATTCGCTGAGCATTTTCACCACCTGTTTTGGACCAAGAATTATCCTCAGTGATTGGAATAGATGGTGTATTCTAGGTGCTTAGGCGTTCTAGACACACCTGGATACATAATGACAGCATAGCATAAAAAAGCTGAAATAGAAGCATGTGTAAAGGACTATAAAACCACAGAGGAGGAGGAAAACCTAGAAAATCTGGAAATTCTCATAATACAGGGCTTACTTGGCGGCTCAGATGGTAAAGACTCCACCTGCAATGCAGGAGACCCGGGTTCAATCTCTGGGTTGGGAAGATGCCTTGGAGAAGGGAATGGCTACCCACTCTGGCATTCTTGTCTGTAGAATTCCATGAGCAGAGGAGCCTGGTGGGCTACAATCCATGAGGTCACTCATCACAGAAATGGCTTTTGATAAAATACTTAACAGGCAAAGCAGGAGAACATCAGCTAAGGAAGTAACCGGTGACAGTGCCCCAAACCATAGAACATTAAAATGGGTCAACAGGCAACAATGCTGGGATCGGAAATTACTTGGCATGAACGTAACAGTCGTGAAGACCTGAGGATGAATTTTTAGACATCAGAGCAGCATTTTACCAACTGAAGGGGACAGGGGTAAGTGAAGGACAAGAACTGAAACAGGATTTCTAGGTACAAAGAATTGGGCTGTCCTCTTGAACTGAATACTTATATACAGAAAATATAGATATGACACATCAATAGTAAAAAATTATATTTTAAACTCCTTAAGGGAATACTACCAAAGCACTCTTTCAAGATATTTTAAAGTTGCTATTTCATTGTGTAATTTTAAAAAATATATGATATGCATAGTGAAGGAGGACGGTCATATTTTCCAAAGAAGGGAAATAAAACACACACACTTCATTTGCTGGGAAGAGGAAACAATGCTTCTGGCTGCACAGCACTGCTGCCCCTTGTCCGTTACTTTCCAGTTATTGTTTGGGAAAATTTTGGCAAGCCTGCAATCCCCAGGATCATCATTTCACATTGGTGAGATAAAGGATACAACACTAGTTATAAAAAATGTTCCCTTTCCATAAACCTCTATAGTCAGGTCCCATTTTTCAAACCCTTTTGTCCCAGCAAGAATATTTTTCAACACACGAAATAATTGGATGAAAGTATACTAATAGTTTTATTTGACATATTGCTAAGTATACTAGTACTATTGCATTTCATCATTTTATCTCCATTCTATCTGGTTCAAAAATAGGCGATGTGCTGTATCACCGAATATGGCATGCAATGTTTTTCTTCTGTGCAGAATTTCTGGGAAAGTCTCTATAGAAAATGGTTCCTAGTTGTGCGGTCTTCAAATCCAAGCATAGTTATGGAAATCTTCCAACTCAAAAAGGAAGAAGGTTAAGTCTTGTAACTTAAGTATATTTATTTTATCGTTAAAAGTTCAGCTCTTTCAAATTTCATCCTTGATCATATCATGTATTTTAGTGCAAACAGAATGTTCATCAAAACATGACACTTCCTTTAGTCAGTCATGAGTTCTGTTTTAGCTAAAAAATTATTCTAGTGTACAACCTACATACAAAAGCAAAATTTCAAACATTTGAAAGGTAATTAGTCATACCTATATTTTTACAGCTGCAGACACTAAAAATGTATTGGAACAGTTGATATATTATAGTATTTCTCTCTCTTTAACACACACATAGGCACACACACACACAGAGACACACTTTTCCCCTAATGTGTCTAGTTCTATTTAATTCAGTCAGTTATATAAGAGAAAAACTGGGACAAAATTTATTCTGATCCAGTTTTGACAATGCTTATGCTGAAAGTAAAACTTTGATTAAAAAATGAATACACTAAGGGTAGTGTTCTTTTTAACATAAATCTTTTCAAAATAACCGTCCCAAGATTATGTCTCTTGTGTCTTAAAAGTATCACTCTAAGGAGAGTAAGGACTTTAGCATAGGCCTGGCAGGAAAAAATCTCTTCTCTCTCTCATTTCTTGTTCTAATTCACTTTCTACCTTGTAATACTTAGAAAGTCTTTTTACAGAGTATTACTTCCTTTTAACAACATTTGATACATTAACTTCAGTTCTTCAGAGGAAAAGCAGTCTGGCAGAGTATATAATGGAGTTAATTTCTGTGCATTTAATTATCTGTACTTAGCAAAGACTATAACAAAGGTTCTCTTTAAACCTCTATACATATGTTTATGTATATGTATGTGTTAGGCGCTCAGTCATGTTTGACTCTTTGTGACCCCATGGACTGTAGCCCGCCATGTTCCTCTTTCCAAAGAATTTTCCAGGCAGGAATACTGGAGTGGGTTGGCATTTCCTATTTCAGGGGATCTCCCTGACCCAGGGATGGAACCTGGGTCTCCCACATTGCAGGCAGACTCTTTTCCATCTAAGCTACCAGGGAAGCCCACTTGTATATATATATACATAAACATATATATATATATATATACACATACACACACACACACACATAAATATATATATAGATATTCCAACTTATTGAGATGTTACTTTACAATGATTTGTTAGTTTCTCCTATGAAAGAAGTGAATCAGCTATGTAGATACATATATCCCCTCCTTATTAACCTCCCTGCCACCTCTTCGCTCATCTGAGACACCAGAGTCAGATACGACTGAAGCGGGTTAGCACACACGCAAACATCCATATTTACCTATCCAATCTGAGAGAACACATCAAATTTTAACCTGCTAGCTCTACAAACAGTGGAGAAATATTTGGCCATGTCAGAATCATTCAGAAACCATGTTATTAAGGAAAAACCATATGTAATGAACGTTTTGAGCAGCACAAGGGATTTTTTGAGGATGATTTAGGTACATTCTCTTTGTGTCTTCTGGTCTTATCTATAACCAGACCACCCAGTTAGACATTGGGACACTAGAGGAGAAAAAGATGAGACTGGGAGTCAAGCACAACTTGATAAAATCTCCTCTACTCTCTTATTATGGGTCAAATATAGACAAAGCAGTTGCATTCTATGAACTTCAAAGTCTAGAAGAGTTAAAAAATGCTATCTCACATAATAATAAAGCATTGTAAATTGTAAAGAACTGCAGATTGTCAAGAATGGACATCACGTGCCACAGGGCCTAGTTTGTAGGCAAAACGCTTTAATTACTTTAAGATTATCAAATGATTATTTTTAAAAAATTAAAAAGCTTATTTGTCTACTTATATGACCTCATATAACAACTTATCTAATCTCCCGAATACATACTCCCTTACAAATAAAAATTTTCATAAGAATGTAATAGAATATAAGTCTTCAAAAAATTAATAAATGGCCATAAATGAAGACTGGCACATGCTTTAATTTGTCTACAAGAATTTACTACGACATTTTGAACTGACGTCTTTGCAAATCCACTAGATATACCTGTCAATTTACTTAAGTATGGCTTTCAGAAGCTGCCATTTAATCACAGATACATACATGTACTTATAGTTTTAAAAATAATACTTTTATTAATTTTTTCTCTGATAAGATGTGAATAGTTTACATTCAAATGTTTCCTGAGTTATTTGCTTGCTTTAGCATGTATCATCATGGTTCTAGACATCAGAATAAACCAGGGGCTAGATCTCTTGATCTTCATCATTTAATAAATTATTGAATTAAAAGAAAAAAAACAGATAATTGTTAATGTAGGAATGGTAGGCTACTCATTTGAGGCTCCAAATGAGTCCTCATTTGGCTTTTCTTTAAATGTAGCGTTCCGTCAGCATTTTATTCTTCAGAAATCAGATTTTTAAACTGATATATTCTTCACTTTTACAGTTCAGTTCAGTTCAGTTCAGTCACTCAGTCATTTTCGACTCTTTGTGATCCCATGAATCGCAGCACGCCAGGCCTCCCTGTCCATCACCAACTCCTGGAGTTCANTTTCCTATTTGTAACCAGTCTGTTGTTCCATGTCCAGTTCTAACTGTTGCTTCCTGGCTTGCATACAGATTTCTCAAGAGGCAGGTTAGGTGGTCTGGTATTCCCATCTCTTTCAGAATTGTCCACAGTTTATTGTGATCCACACAGTCAAAGGCGTTGGCATAGTCAAGAAAGCAGAAATAGATCTTTTTCTGGAACTCTTTTGCTTTTTCCATGATCCAGCGGATGTTGGCAATTTGATCTTCAGTTCCTTTGTCTTTTCTAAAACCAGCTTGAACATCAGGAAGTTCATGATTCATGTAATGCTGAAGCCTGGCTTGGAAAACATCATGAATTCTTATATGTGAATATTTTAAAACATATATCTCTAGCACAGACTTTGCCCTTGCAGTATAAACATATACATTGAACTGCCTTTCAGAAATGAAAAGCTGATGTCCCATGGGTATATCAAAACCACAGTGTCTACAACTAAAAGCATTATTTTTTCTCGAAAAATCAATGCTATTTAATTATATTGTCATCATTCAGGTTACACAATCATAAACCTAGAATTTGTCTTCAAATATTTTATTCCTGTCAGTCTGTACATACATGGTAACATAGCCCTATTTCTCTTTTAAACAATTTTTATGTCTTTCTGATGCTGCCTTATTTCAGGTAAACACCTCTTACACAGGTTTTTCACTCTAGTCTATTAACTAGTCCAGATAAATTTTCTCTCAGAATTTGACAGAGAAGTCTATCCTTTCTCCAGCCAATCTTCCCGAGCAAGGAATCAAATCAGGGTCTCCTGCAATGCAGCTGGATTCTTTACTACCTGGAAGCCCCTCTAAAACTTATAACAACAATAAAAATGCAATCCCCATTGTCTGTGAACTGCAAATCATTAATTGTTTCCTGTTGCCTGCCAGGTAAAGTGAAGAATTCTTAGCAAAGTATGAAGAGTTTATGATGACAAAATCTGGTCCCTACTGAACACTCTAGAGTTACTGTCTTCATATACTACTTCCATAAACCTGAGATATCAGTGGAATGAAACTATTTGTTCATCAAAAGCTACCTGTGTTTTGCTACTATGTCTAGAGTACCAAAGCCATATGTCAAGATATACCAACATTGTTATGCTCTTAAGCAGCTTTCCAGTCCAAATAAAACTGACCACCCATTTTTGCACCCACTATAAAATTTGAAAATGTTTTATTTTTCATAACAAAAATTTTCCATTTACATATAATAGAATCTAAATATTTTTTGGCCACAAAATTAGCTCATTGAAAGCTGGAATCATGCCTCATCTCCCATTGAGTTTCCTCGATTTCTGTGGTTAGAATAATAACTGACTGAAAGCAAGTGTGTATTACTGTTTATGCTCTTGGGTTCCAAATTATACACTGTTTATCATTCTTAGTTCCAAAATCATTGTGAACAGTGACTGCAGCCGCAAAATTAAAAGATGCTTGCTCCTTGACAGAAAAGCTTTGGTAAACCTAGACAATGTATTAGAAAGCAGAGATGTCACTTTGCCAACAAAGTCCATATAGTCAAAGCTGAGGCTTTTCCATTAGTCATGTACGGATGTGAGAGCTGGACCATAAAGAAGGCCAAGAGCTGAAGAACTGATGCTTTTGAACTGTGGCCCTTGGACAGCAAGGAAATACAACACAGTCAATCCTAAAGAAAATCAACCTGGAATATTCATTGGAAGGACTGATGCTGAAGCTGAAACACCAATATTTCGGCCACCTGATGCAAAGAGCTGAGTCACTGAAAAAACCCTGATGCTGGGAAAATTTGAAGGCATGAGGAGAAGCGGACGACAGAGAGGATATGATAGTTGAATGGGATCACCGGCTCAAAGGATATAAGTTTGAGCAAACTCCAGGAGATGGAGAAGGACAGGGAAGCCTGGCCTGCTGCAGTCTATGGCATCACAGAGTAGGACACAACTGAGTGACTGAACAACAACATCACTGTTTATAGAATAAATTAATTTCCAACCAATACTTATCATTCATTTATCAAACAAGTTGGGTGAATGTTCTTCATGCCCAACCCAGGGGAAAAATTAACTGAGAGTAGGAAATTCCAGGGATAAAAAGAATTATTTTTATAATGATATTGGTGATGATTAAAAAATGCCTCAAAGTACTCTGAAAGAAACAAACTCTGTGGGCTGCTGAGATGATACGGATGGGGTGGGCAGTTGGGGATGAAGGCAATGTAATGTGAAAATTATAACAATAGGCAAGTAATGAATTTCTTCAGGGATATGGTGTGGAACTTATAAGTGATGTTGTAAATATGTAACCCAATTGCTGGCAATAGCAAACTGGATTAGAGAGCTATTATGTCTTTCATTTTATTTTGTCTTTTGATCAAGACAAATATAATTAGAATATTCTTATTCTGTGCATTTATGGTTATACCTCATTTATCTCACATTTTTGAGGAAGGACATTGTTATTCATATTAATGAAATAATCAGATAACTGAAAGCATCCTTTAAACAATAATGGTATCATGAAGAGCTCTGAAGTACTTCTTCCTAGAGAAACAAGAAAATCTGGGGAAAACCACTGATACAAATTTTCTGAAAGCTGACCTAGGAAAACACTAAGAGCACTGTATTAAAGGAAACAGGTATTAATTTAAGAAAGTCTCCTAAAATTCTCTAAGAACAGTGGAAGTCTATGCATTTGAGTGCCAGCATTCTTCCTCCCCCATCACCCAGGTTAACTTGATGGAGGCTACACCTAGGTGGACTTTCCTGGTGGCTCAGATGGTAAAGCATCTGTCTACAATGAAGGAGACTCAGGTTCAATCCCTGGGTTGGGAAGATCCACTGGAGAAGGAAATGGCAATCCACTCCAGTACTATTGCCTGGAAAATCCCATGGACAGAGGAGCCTGGTAGGCCACAGTCCATGGGGTCGCAAAGAGTCAGACATGACTGAGTGACGTTCCTGTATACTTAGGTAGTCCCTGGCGGCTCAGATAGTAAAGAATCTGCCTGCAATGCACGAGACCCAAGTTCAGTCCTTGGGTTGGGAAGATCCCCTGGACAAGGGAATGGCAACCCACTCCAGTATTCTTGCCTGGAAAATTATATGGACAGAGGATCCTGGCAAGCTACAGTCCATGGAGTCGCAAAGAGTTGAACACGACTGAGCAGCTAGCATGCACAAATACTTGGGTAAGTGGCCGAGAAAACAGAGATTTTGCCGTATTTGAGAAGGTCTGGTCACCAACATTTCTTATCTCCTTTAACACTAAGTTGAAGGAGCCAAGTGCTTGGTGAGTGAGCTAGGAGCTCCCTTCCTTTATCAACGCCCTACACGTAGGATAGAGGTTCTCCACCAGGTGCGGCCAGGCAGAATCACTAGAGCTGAGTGCCTTCACTCCAGCCTGCTTGCTGGGTAGATGTTCCATGCTGGAGAGGCAAGCTGCAGGGACCAGAGTTTACAGTGACATGCAACACACAGTAGTGGCTTAGGGAATCATCCCAGAATGAGAGGAAATCCACAAAAATAGAGACTTGCAAAGTTTTCCCCGTTAATGATTTTATTTGAAGCAAAGTTTGGGGATGCTCCCTTGTAAGGACACTGAAAGCAATAGCTTAATTAAGAACAACAAATTAAAACAGAGACCATCTAGTTCACCAGAGAGGAAAAGAAAATAAAACTAAGAATAAGCCCGCTGGTGTCAGAACACTGCCATCTCAGGGTGATTGTGTACATTCTCAAGGCTGTACCCTCCAAGGACACCAAAGCTGAACAGCAGAGTAGAAATTAATTTTATCAAAATAGCCAAGTTTCAAAACACACAAACAAATAACAAGAAATGAAGCCATGGAGAGGAAAGAAGCCAGTCTCCAGGGTTGCTGAAATGCATTTCTGAAAATGTCCTGTTTCAACAAGAAATTATGAGAAAAGCAAGAAGCATAAACTATGACTTACATATAATAAAGCAAACAAACACATAAAAAAACAACAGAAACTTGTCAGGTTTAATGGGTCGACTTAAAAGTAATCATTATAAGTATATTCAAGGAATGAAAAGCCATGCCTAAGGAAAAATAGAAAGATATGACAATGCCTCATCAAACATTAAACATGAATAAAGAATTAGAGCTAACTTTTAAAAGCAAAGGAAAATTCTATAATTGAAAAGTACAATTTTTAAAATTCAAAATTCTTTAGGGGACCAAAATAATAGAATTAAAATGGAAGAAAGCTTCAGCAAACTTGAAGTTAGATCTATGGAAGTTATTCAATTTGAAGAATAAACAGAAAATATAATGAAGAAAAATTAGCAGAGCCACAGAGAAAATGTTAGACTCCTTTAACAGGACCAACCTAGTATAATGAAAGTACCACAAAGAAAGGAGAAAAAAACTGAAAAATTAAAAAAAAAATCTTGTTTAATATTCCTGAATTTGCTGATAAGTACTAGAGTATATATCCCAGAATCTCAACCAGTTCCAAATAGGGTCAAATGCAAAGAGATGTGTATACAGATAATGATAGTAAAAATACTGAAAGACAGAGGAAAAATTTGAAAGCAGGAGAAAAATCATTCACAATTACAATGATACTAACAGCTGACTTCTAATCAGAAACAATGGTGGTCATATGGGAAGGTATAGTCAAAGTGCTATAGAACACAACTGCCAACCAAGACCCTTATAACCAGTAAAACTACCTTTCACATATGAAGATAAAACATATTCCCAGATGCCAGTGCCAGCCGGCAAAGTCAAACGGTCCTGAAGAAGGGCAACGAGGCTGAGAAATAAAGAAGAAAGAAAAGATGGGGTCGAGAGGTTCAGAAGCAATTAACCATGAGGCAGGTTTTCATGCAACTGACAAAGCCTTTATTGAGTACATAGTATTTAAGAAAGAGGAGGGAGTAAAGTAAAAATTCTTTGGAGATTACGCACCTGTCTCCTGATTTTCCCATAAGCCTAAGGTGTACATTCCAAGAGGTGGATAGTTAATCACTAAGATAACAGTTTGCTAGACTCAGGGAATCAGGTCAAGGCAAGAGTTGTTTCCCAGGCCTCAAGGACTAATCAGGGGTGGTGGGACAGAGAGCTATGCCTGTGTTTCCACAGGCCCTTAAGATAAGGCAGCTCCCAGAGCCATGCCTCTAGCCCAGGCCCTTAAGATAAGGAAGCTCGCTGAGCTATGCCTTGGGCTGGAAGCCCCAGCTCCCCGCATCCAGATAAATAAAACAGACCATTTTCGTAGTTGTAAAGAAATTGCAAGAAATCATTAAAGATATTTTTGTGTTGGAAACAAAATCTAGATGGAAATTCAAATCCACATTAGGAACTGAGGAGTACTGGTGAAGGTAATTACATAATTATAAAATGAAAGTGAAGTCGCTCACCCGTGTTCCACTCTTTGCGACCCCATGGACACCAGGCTTCTCCACCCATGGGATTTTCCAGGCAAGAGTACTGGAGTGGGTTGCCGTTTCCCTCTCCAGGGAATCTTCCCGACTCAGGGATCGGACCCAGGTCTCCTGCATTGTAGACAGACGATTTACCATCTGAGCCACCAGGAAAGTCCATATAATTATAAAATATATAATGTAAATTCATATTTGTCCTTTTTCTCTTAATTGATTTAAAAAGTAATTGTATAATATTGCATAATATATATATTTGTACTGTTTAGCTTATAATATATAGAAATGTAATAAATTTATCAAAGAAGCACAAAGGTGGTGAGTAAGAGCAAGATGATGACTCAAACCCACAGGAACATGTGAGAGAACTGTAAATGGTAATTAAAGAGGTAAATAAAATAAAATCTATAAATATGTACTTGTTCTCATTTCTTTTCCCAGCTTTTATAATCGACATGAAATTATACAAAGTAGTTCATGAGTAGATTGCTGATTTTGCAACATATATAAATACAATATATACAGTGATAATAGGATTAAAGTAGAAAGAAAAAATAAAGCTATATATGAGTAGCATTTCTACATCTCAGTGGAATTTAGTATAAAACTTGATATAAATATGAAGATTCTGATAAAGTAAAATATATGTGGTAAGCCCTGGAGCAACCACAGGAAAACAATTCCAAAGTATAAGAAAAAAATAAATAAATATTGTATTTGGGCCAAAGGATGAATAAGCTACACAAAATAAACATTTATAAATGGACTGTCTTCTTTCTTAACCAAAATCTTGTGAACATATATTAAATCTTCCTAGGTAACTTGAGGCCATCATTATGAATATAATTGATGATGTAAATAAGAACAAATAGCATAAAACAATGTGAAATTGAAACATATAGAACAGTTTACTGTTAATTTCCTTCTTGTTTTTCCTCTGGTTACCTGTCAAATGTTTATAATTCCCTCTGTGTTCATATTACAACACATACTAACTGAGATTTATTGATTTATGGAAAGTGAAAGTCTTAGTTGCTCAGTCATGTCTCTTGCGACCCCGTGGACTGTAGCCCTTCAGGCTCCCCTGTTCATGGAATTGTCTGTGCCAGAATACCAGAGTGGGTAGCTATTCTCTTCTCCAGGGGATCTTCCCAACCTGGAGATTCGAACCTGGGTCTCCTGCACTGCAGGCAAATTCTTTACCATCTGAGTCGCCAGGGAAGCCTTTATTGGTTTATATATCTGTCTTTTTTCTCTTTATCCACAGCAATCAGCTGGGGCTACTATAAACATTAAATACTACATACATGCTTGAATAAAGACTAAATAAAGATTTGGAGATTAACCACTTGAGGTTATTAACAGTAAGGAGTCTATTTTGAATATTTACTACCCCTTGGCTGTCTGGACTCCTCCAGAAAGTTTCCAAAGCTCCTCCTGATTCTGCTCTCTAACTTATCAAGCAAAGATAAACATCAGGCTTATTTTACGAGGCTACAATGAGGACTAAGTGAGCTAGTGTCTAAGGACAGCACTCTGAACTGGATATGACTTATAATAAACACTACACGTGCTTGCTGATATTATTCATGTATGGATATGCTAACATTTGTTTTGCTTGCTCTGGTAAATCTTTTGATACTTTAGGTTCTTAGTAAATTTGAGATGGCTGAGCTTATCATAAATCACTTCTGGATAAAATTTCACATTTACTTGTTTCTTTGCTATTTGCCTTTCTATTCTCTTTGTAAGCTACTCTAATTATAAATAGAGCAGAATAACTAGAAAACATATGATATTTGTCTTTGGAGAGATTTGAGAATATGACTGAGAAGACAGGAAGATCTTATTTTATAATACTTATTTGATAGTGGAGTCTCATTCAAGACAGAGACTTACGAATAACTAGGATCAGGATTTCTACATTGTTTTCATCCCCTTGGCATTCAACATGTTTTTGCAGTCTTGTCACAATGACTTCTTCATGTTCGCCTATCTGTTCTCTATTAAATGTTCTGATGGTTCATGTCAGAAAGTGAGTGCTGGAACTCATACCAAGTGACAGAGGATCTGTATTGCGGAATCTCACTGACTGACAGTTGACAGTAACTTACAGAAATTCTGTGCTTCCTGGGGGCTTTTAAAATTATTTTAAATTCACCTCAAAAAACTGTGATAATCCTAGAGTCTTACTGAGGTTCAAGAACTTAAGAACAGTACTGAAGAAAATGGACTCCAAACATGTTTAATGTTTAATTTATCATGTTCAAGGGATATAAGTGGCCAGTGGCTCAAGCATGTCACCACCTCTAGTTTCTATTTATATACTTACTATTACAAATCTTTATATTATGTAAGTCTTCAAGTTTCTAAAGAATGTTTTGCTTTGGAATTATAAGAAGTATGCTAATCTCTTCTAGGTGTGTTCATGCCACCCACATACTTTGGAGTCAGTGGCATACATTAGATTTTTCTTTCATTTTTTTCTTCTTTTTTTTTTTTACATTAGATTTTTCAAACGAGATATTCTTTCAGGGACCTAGGAATCTTTCTCGGTGAGAAAAGGAATGAAATGCTAAGAGAGTGCAGAAGCCAAATATTAAATTATCTCTACTGATAAAATGCTTCTACTGAAAACCATGCAAAATGTATAATAATATTTCCAGAGTGTAAACAACAAAGGAAAAAGAAGCTCAAACATTTTATACATCCTGAGAAAAATGGTCTAAGCCTATATGATTCTTGATGCTCTCATATAAATGATGATTTCTTATTAATATCAAAATAAAACTTATTTCTTATATGTAAGAAGTGTCACATTCAGTTTGGAAGCCCTAAAAATAATGATCACTGTTAGGCAGTATTTAATGATGTCCTGATATCCCCAAGNGATGAGATGGCCGGATGGCATCACTGACTTGATGGACAAGAGTGTGGGTGAACTCCGGGAGTTGGTGATGGACAGGAAGGCCTGGTGTGCTGCGATTCATGGGGTTGCAAAGAGTCAGACACGACTGAGCAACTGAACTGAACTGATAGCTAAATTTAACTATCACTAAAAAAATACTTTAGAAGAGTGATTTCTAACACATATTGAAAACGCATATTTAAGTTTAGCCTGATTTATTTACCCCATGGAATTTTTTTTAACATTCTGTATTTTTCTTTTTTTAATTTTTATTTTTACTTTATTTTACCTTACAATACTGTATTGGTTTTGCTAAGAAACAAAGTTTCTGATATTTTTTTTTCTACCTATTCATCTTTATGATATCTACTACTAAAAAGACCCAGATTGTCATGTCTGTAATAAAATGCTTCATGGTTTTAGCCCCTTCACCAGCCCATTTTAAATCACCCAAGCATATTAAAATATGTCATCTTCCTAAAATAAATTTTAGACATCATGATGTTTTTGGAAAAGGAGAGAAATATCTTCTTTTTACCTAAAAATCTGACTCTTCAAGACAAATTATTTATAGCCTCAAAACTTTCTTTGCAAATTAATACCTACTTTCACAAATCCACACTCACATAACATAAACACATTTTACATCCTCCTATTTTGAGCCTACACTCCTACATGATGTTCTTTAGATTTGCTAAAGTGATTAAACCTATTTGAACAGGTCAGACTTTATGTGTGTGATTTATTATAAATTGTGCACTCATTTTATGTACTATAAATGACTTATTTATATATATATATATATTGCCTTTATAGAAAGTACTATTCTAATCACGGGTAAAAAAACTAACCAAGTCATAGTCCTTGCCTTCCAGAAGTACCCATCCTGGATGCTTAGAGAAGTATACTCTATTTTTATTTTGCTGAGAGTATTTCTTCAATAAATACATGTTGAATTTTATAAAATTTATTTTCTTTTTTTTTGATATTATACCACTTTTGTTTTTATTTTTAATATAAATTTATTTATTTTAATTGGAGGTTAATTACTTTACAATATTGTATTAGTTTTGCCATACATCAACATGAATCCGCCACGGGTGTACACGTGTTCCCCATCCTGAACCCCCCTCCCTCCTCCCTCTCCGTATTATTTAGCATGTTACTATGGTACATTGCATTGTTTAAGTTTGAAGTTTTGAACTAGTCTTTCATTACTAAAATAAACTCTACTTAAATGTAATATATTATCCTTTTATATATTGCTAGATTTTATCTGTTAATATTTAGCTGAGGACTTTCTGCCTATATTCAAGATGAATATTTGTGGTTTTATTTCCTTATAATTTTTATCTGGATATGATATAAGGATGTTGCTCTGATAATTTAGGAAAGATTTTCTCCCATTCAATTTTCTTGATACATTATGTACAAAATATATGACTTCTGTCTTAAATGTGTTGTACAGTTCACCAGTGAAACCAGTAGGGATTGAGATTTACTTTGCTAGATATTACAGTGTTCATGGTAAATTTCACTGATAGTAAATTTTGATAGCTTGTATCTTTTAAGGGTTTAGTGCATTCCATCTAATTTTTTTCAAATTTATTGCCATAGAGTCATTTGTAATATTGTCCTGCTATTTGTCAGAGGCGTATGCCTTGTGTATTGTTTCCTTTCTTTGTTGGGCTTGCTAGAGACTTATCAATTTAATTGATCTTGAAAAAAACAAGAAGTGTTGGCTTAGTGATTTTCTCTGTTTGCTTGTAATTTCACTGATCTCTGCTCTAATCACTGTTATCATATTCCTTGTTTGCTGTAGGTTTATTTTGCCCTTCTCTCTCTCATTCTTAAGGTGAAAGCTTACTGATTTTGGATCGTTCTTCTGCTCTAATATATGCATTTAACGCTATAAACTTCCCTCTAAGAACTGTTTTATCAGTACCCAACAGGTATAGCTATTTTTATTTAATTCAAAATATTTTAATTCATATCTTAATTATGTACAAAATGTATGACTACATATATTCAATATTCATAGTTCAATATTTTTATTTAATTCAAAATATTTTCTCACATAGCTGAGACTTCCTTTTCAGGCAACAGATTGTTTAGAAGTCTATTGTTTAACTTCCAACTTTGGGGATTTTGAAGGGATTTTCCAGATATCTTTTCATAATTTATCTCTAGCATACTATTATGGTCATAGGATATGCTTTATATGATATCAATTTTATTAACTTAATTGCTTACCCTTCATTCCTGAAGTTACAAAATTTCTTCTGGAATCATTTTTGTTTAGCTTAAGGAACATTCTATAATTTCTTTTTTTGGGGGGAGGGGGAGTCAGATAGTGACAGATAATCTTATTTTTCCTTAATCTAAGACTGTCTTTATTTCAGTAATTTTTGAAGGATATTTTAACTGGATACAGAATTCTATGTTGAGAAATGGTGGGGTCAAGATGGGGTCAAGAGGGTGGGATCAAGGTCAGAGTATGAAGATCCTGAACTCACTTATTCTGATACATCAAAACTACAACCACATATAGAACAACTTTCTCTAAAACCAATCTGAATGCCAGCATAATGACTCTTCTACAATTAAGGATATAAAGAAAAAAAAAAATACTGAGATGGGTAGGAGGGAGGGAGACATGATTTAATCAGGACCTACACCTCCAGTGAGCAACCAAAGAAGAGATATCACAAACACAGAGGTCCTCCCTGAGGAGAAAGAAGTTTGAGCCTCACATTGGGCATCCTTGCCCTGGGTATGGGCAACAGGAAGATAAGCCTCTATCTGGTTCTAAAAAGCAGCAGGGCTTTTGAGCTGGAGGGCCGGAGAAAACCAAGTGTGCTCCCGAAGGGCTTACACAAAACTTACTTCCTCTGAGCTCCAAAGCAGAGGCAGCAAGCAGGCTGGAAGTGCCTGGCACTCTAGTCAACTTGCCAAGACTGCTCGGGTAAGCCCTTTGAGATGGCTGAAAATAGAAACACAACTTCCAAAATATTTGGGATACAGCCAAAAAAAAAAAGAGTTCTAAGAGGGAAGTTCTTAGTGATACAGCTACTTCAAGAAACAAATAAACACACAAAAAAACTCAAATAAGGAATCTAACCTTATATCTATAGAAATTAGAAAAAGATGAGTAAAACATGAAGTAGAGAAAAGGAAATAAAAAGATAACAACAGAAATAAATTGAGGATAAAAAGCAATATGAGAGATAAAGGAAACTAAGAGCTGGTTTTCTAAACCTATTTTTAAAGATTGAAAAGCCTTTAGCTAGTATCATTGAGAGAAAAAGAGCAAGTACTCAAATAAATATAACTAGAAGTGGAAGAGGAGAAATTACAACAAATACCACAGAAATACAATCACAAAAGGACACAATTATACACCAAAATTGGACAACCTAGAAGTGAGTGAATTACTAGAAACAAATAATCGTCCATGACTGAATCAGGAAGAAATAGAATCCTGTAACAGACTGATTAACTGAAGAAATAGAAAACCTTAACAGACTGATGAAATTGAATCTATAATCAATAAACACTCAACAAACAAAAGTCCAGGACCAGACGGCTTCACAAGGGTATTCGACTACAGCTTTAGAGTTAATACCTATGTCTCTAAAACTATTTCAAAAAATTGAACAAAATGGAACACTTCCAAACTTATATTAGACCATCATCATTCTAATATCAGAACAAGAGAAAGACAGTACCCTCTACCCACAAAAAAATTACAGACTACTGTCACTGATGAACAGATGTGGGAAGCTCCGACAAAATATTGGCAAACTGAACTCAACAATAAACTGAAAGGATAATATATTATGATCAAGTGAGAATTGTTCCAGGGATACATGAATGTTGTAATAGCTACAAATAAGTAAATGTGACAAAATGCATTGACAAAGGATTAAAACCATATGATCATTTTGATGCCTCTGTGCTCAGTTGCTAAGTCATGTCCAACTCTATGCAACCCCATGGACTGCAGCCTGCCAGGCTCCTCTGCCCGTGGAATTTTCTGGGCAAGAATACTGGATTAGGTTGCCATTTCCTACTCAAGGTATCTTCCTGACCAGGGATCCAACCCATGTCTCCTGTGTCTCCTGGATTGGAGGTGGCTTCTTTACCACTGAGCTGCCTGGGAAGCCCAGTCTTCATGGTAGATGCAGAAAACTCATCAGACAAAATTCAACATCCACTCAGAATGAAAGCTTACAATAAAATTAATAAAGAAGAAATATACATTAACATATTAATAGTAGAAATGATTTATGACAAAATTACAGCTAACATCATATTCAACGGTGAAAATCATAGAGTTCTTCCTCTAAAATCAGAAACAAGACAAAGATGCTCCCCTTTGCCACTTTTATTCAACATAGCATTGAAGTCTTAGCCACAGCAATCAGACAAATAAAAGAAGTAAAAGCATCTATATTGAAAGGGGGGAAGTAAACTGTCATTCTGTAGATATCATTATACCACATATCAAAAACCATAAAGACTATCCCCAAAATACTGTTAAAACTATTGAAATAAGTTCAGTAAAATTTCAGAATACAAAATTAATATACAGAAATATGTTGCATATCTACAAACTAACAATGAACTATAAGAAAAGGAAAACAAGAAAACAATCCCATTTATAATCATGTAAAAATTAAATAAATACCTAGGGGCAAGTTTAACAAAGGAGATGAAAGACCTGAAATCTATAAGGTGATGAAGAAAGAAATGGGAGATAACACAAACACACGAAAAGATATACTGTATACATGGACTGGAAGAAGTAATA
Source organism: Neotragus moschatus (assembly GCA_006410615.1). Classification (NCBI taxonomy): domain Eukaryota; kingdom Metazoa; phylum Chordata; class Mammalia; order Artiodactyla; family Bovidae; genus Neotragus; species Neotragus moschatus. The sequence continues at coordinate 332,395 of SJYA01001030.1, read as the reverse complement.
TCCATACCGCCAGAAACAGTCTACAAACTCAACGCTGTTTTCTAAGTGCAATTCCTGTCAAAATACACATGGCATTTTTCAGAGAACTGAAATAAATAATCCAAAAATTTTAATGAAAACACAAAATGCCACAAATAGCCAAAATAATATTGAGAAGGAAAAAACTTGGAGGTATCAAGCTCCCTGATTTCAGTCTGTACTAAAATTTATAGTCATCAAAACAGTAGGTGCTCCCACAAAAAGAGATTGCTGTTGTTCAGTCACTATGGTGTGTCTGACTTTTTGCGACCCCACAAATTGTAGCACTCCAGGCTTCCCTGTCCTTGACTGATTTCCATTGAGTCAGTGACGCCATCCAACCATCTCATCTTCTGTGGCCCCCTTATCCTCTCGCCCTCAGTCTTTTCCAGCATCAGAGCCTTTTCCAATGGATCAGCTCCTCAAATTATTGGCCAAAGTATTGGAGTTAGCTTCAAAACCAGACCTTCCAATGAATATTCAGGGTTGACATCCGTTAGGACTGACTGGTTTGATTTCTTTGCTGTCTCAAGGACTCGCAAGAGTTTTCTCCAACACCACAGGTCAAAAGCATCAATTCTTTGGCACTCAGCCTTCTTCCTGGTCCAACTCTCAGATCCATACATGACTACTGGGAAAAAAAATATTTTGACTGTGGAGACCTTTGTTGGCAAAGTGATGTCTCTGCTTTTGCAGCACACTGTCTGGAGTTGTCATAGATATTCTTCCAAGGAGGAAGCATATTTAATTTTGTGAAGTCACCTTCCACATTAAGTTTGGAGCCCAAGAAAATGAAATATGACACTGTTTCCACATTTCCCCCACCTGGTTGACATGGAGTGATAGGACAAGATGCCATGATCTTCATTTCTTGAATGTTGAGTTATAAGCCAACTTTTTCACTCTTCTTTCACCTCATCAAGAGGGTCTTTAGTTTCTATTCAATTTTTGCCATTAAAGTGGTATCATCTGCTTACTTCAGGTTTCGACATTTCTCCTGGAAATCTTGATTCCAGCTTGTGATTCATCCAGACTAGTTTTTCACGTGATGTACTCTGCATATAAATTAAATAAGGCTGTGACAATATACAGCCTTGACGTACTCCTTTCCCTGTTTGGAACCAGTCTGTTTTTTCCGTGTCTGTTGCTCTTTGTCCTGCATACAGTGTTCCTAGGAGGCAGATAATATGATCTGGTACTCCCATTTCATTGAGAATAATCCAGTTTGCTATGACCCACACCATTAAGACTTTGGCAGAGTTAATGAAGCAGAGGTTGATTTTTTTTTTAATTCCATGTTTTTTTCCTATGATCCAGCAGCAATTTGATCTCTGACTTTTCTACCTTTCTAAATCCAGCTTGTACCTCTGGAAGTTCTCAATGCATGTACTGCTGAAGCCTAGCTTGAAAGATTTTGAGCATAACCTTGCTGGCCTGTGAAGTGAGTGCAATTAAATGGCAATTTGAATGTTCTTTGGCATTGTCTTTCTTTGGGATTGGAAGGAAAACAGATCTTTTCAGTCCTGTGACCTGCTAAATTTTCCAAATTCGCCGATGTATTAAGTGCAGCACTTTACAGCATCACCTTTAAGGATATGAACTAGTGCCAGCGGAATCCCATCACCTCCACTAACTTTGTTCATAGTAATACTTCCTAAGCCCACCTGACTTCACACTCCACGATGTCTGGCTGTAGGTGAGTGACCACATCATCATTATCATTTAGGTCATCAAAAGCTTTTTTGTTGTTCATCTGTGTGTTCTAGTCACTTTTTCTTAATCTCTTCTGGCTCTGGTAGGNACCTCCACTAACTTTGTTCATAGTAATACTTCCTAAGCCCACTTGGCTTCACACTCCACGATGTCTGGCTGTAGGTGAGTGACCACATCATCATTATCATTTAGGTCATCATAAGCTTTTTTGTTGTTCATCTGTGTGTTCTAGTCACTTTTTCTTAATCTCTTCTGGCTCTGGTAGATCCTAGCCATTTCTGTCCTTTTTGTTTTTATCTTTGCATGAGATATTCCCTTGGTATCTCAAACTTTCTGAAAGAAATCTCTGCTAAGTAGCTTCAGTCGTGTCCGACTCTGTGCGACCCCATAGACGGCAGCCCACCAGGCTCTCCCACCCCTGGGATTCTCCAGGCAAGAACACTGGAGTGGGTTGCCATTTTCTTCTCTGAAAAGTGAAACTGAAGTCACTCAGTCATGTTCGACTCTTAGCGACCCCATGGACTGCAGCCCACCAGGCTCCTCCTTCCATGGGAGTTTCCAGGCAAGAGTACTGGAGTGGGTACTGGATACTGGATACTGGTACTCAGTACTGATACTGNCAAGAACACTGGAGTGGGTTGCCATTTCCTTCTCTGAAAAGTGAAACTGAAGTCACTCAGTCATGTCCGACTCTTAGCGACCCCATGGACTGCAGCCCACCAGGCTCCTCCTTCCATGGGAGTTTCCAGGCAAGAGGACTGGAGTGGGTACTGGATACTGGATACTGGTACTGAGTACTGATACTAGAACTGAGTACCGGATGCCATTGCCTTCTCCAGAAAGAAATCTCTAGGCCTTCCCATTATATGGTTTTCCTCTATTTCTTCGCATTTTTCATTTAAGATTGCTTTCCTCTCCCTTCTTGCTCTTCTCTGGAACTCTGAATTCAGTTGGGTATATCTTTCCCCTTCTCCTTTGCCTTTCATTTCTCTTCTTTCTCATCTATTTGTAAGGCCTCCTCAGACAAACACTTGCCTTCTTGCATTTCTATTTATTGTGGATGGTTTTTATCACAATCTCTTGTACTATGTTATGAACCTCTATCCATAGATGTTAAGCCATTCTGTCTACCAGATATAGTCACTTGAATCTATTTGTCACCTCCACTGTGTAATCATAAGGGATTTGATTTAGGCCATACATGGATGGCCTAGTGGTTTTCCCTACTTTCTTCAATTTAATCCTGAATTTGGCAAACAGGAGTTCATGATCTGACCCACAGTCAGCTCCCAGTCTTGTTTTTGGTGACTGTATAGAGCTTCTCCATCTTTGGCTGCAAAGAATATAATCAATCTGATTTTCATACTGACCATTTGCTGATGTCCATGTGTAGAGTCATCTTGTCATTGGAAGAGGGTGTTTGCTATGACCAGTGTGTTCTCTTTGCAAAACTCTACTAGTCTTTGCCCTGCTTCATTTTCACTCCAAGGTCAAGCTTGCTGTTTTTCTAGGTGTCTCTTGACTTCCTAATTTTGCATCCCATCCCCCTATGGTGAAAAGGGCATCCTTTTGCTTTTTTTTTTTTTTTGGTGTTGGTTAGAAGGTCTTGTAGGTCTTCAAGAATCATTAAACTTCAGCTTCTTTAGCATCACTGATTGAGGCATAGACCCCTCTCCCAGACACCTCAGCAAGGCCTTTACTTCAACCTCTGGACACACGGTAAATGACACTTGACAGCCAGATAAGAGAGATAGATCAGTGGAACAGAACAGACAGCCCAGCAATATGCCCATATACATGTAGTCAACTGTATGCATATCTATATAATTATATGTACAATTATAATGTATTTATAACTATATATGATCTATATAGTTATATATATATACAACTGTATGTGTGTGTATATATATATTATATAGACAGCCCAGCAATATGCCCATATACATGCAGTCAACTGTATTATATCTACATAATTATATGTATAATTATAATGTATTTATAACTATATATAATATATATAGTTATATATATATATATAACTGTATGTGTATATATATATTATATAGACAGCTGAGCAATATGCCCATATACATACAGTCAACTGTATGTATCTCTATATAATTATATATAATTATAATCTGTTTATAACTATATATAATCAATATAGCTCTATACATATATAACTGTATGTGTGTATACATATATACATTATATAGACAGCCCAGCAATATGCCCATATAAATACAGTCTACTGTATGTATATCTATATAATTATATATAGAAATATATATAATTCTAATATNCTGTATGTGTATATATATATTATATAGACAGCTGAGCAATATGCCCATATACATACAGTCAACTGTATGTATCTCTATATAATTATATATAATTATAATCTGTTTATAACTATATATAATCAATATAGCTCTATACATATATAACTGTATGTGTGTATACATATATACATTATATAGACAGCCCAGCAATATGCCCATATAAATACAGTCTACTGTATGTATATCTATATAATTATATATAGAAATATATATAATTCTAATATAGTTATAACTATATAATCTACATAGTTATATATATAGATAATTGTATGTGTACCTATAAATTATATGAATACAATCTATAACAAAAGAGGCATAAGAATAGACAAATAAGGAAAGATAGTCTCTTCAATAAGTGGTGTCGGAAATATTGCACAACAACATATTTTAAAAAATTAAAATATGACCCTTACACACCTGGGACAAATACAAACTCAAAATAGATTAAGGATTTAAANAGGGTCTACCTTGAGATGTGTATAAGAGACAGAGATAATTGTATGTGTACCTATAAATTATACGTATACAATCTATAACAAAAGAGGCATAAGAATAGACAAATAAGGAAAGATAGTCTCTTCAATAAGTGGTGTCGGAAATATTGCACAACAACATATTTAAAAAAATTAAAATATGACCCTTACACACCTGGGACAAATACAAACTCAAAATAGATTAAGGATTTAAATATAAGACTTGAAATTATAAAACTGATAGAAGAAAACATTGGTTGCATTTTTTTTTAATATTGATCACAGCAATATTTGTTTACACCTGTCTACAAAGGCAAGGGCAAAAAAGCAAAAAATAAACAAATGAAACTACATCAAACTAAAAGGCCTTTGCACAGCTAGGGAAATCATCAACAAAACTAAAAGGCAGTCTACTTAATAGAAGAAGATATTGCAAATCATATTAATATGCCTGATAAAGTGTTGATTTCCAAATATAAAGAATTTATACAACTTAATATTATAAAGAATGTTTTATACATAAGTTGATCTATAATTAACATACACTATGATATTAATTTCAGACACACAATATAGTAATTTCATATTTTCATTAATTAGGATATTATCACCATAATAAGAACAGCTACCATCAAAAAAGTGGAAGTGAAGAGGACTTGAATAGTCATTTTTCCAAAAGCAGACATACAGACAGCTAAAAGGCTAATGAAAAAGTGCTCAGCAACATTAACTATTGGGAAATGCAAATCAAAGCCACAAGGAAATACAACCACACTTTTCAGAATGACTATCATCCAGCAAGAGAGTTTCAGAAAAACATCTATTTCTGCTTTATTGACTATGGCAAAACCTTTAACGGTGAGGATCACAATAAACTGTGGAAAATTCTTCAAGAGATGGGAATATCAGACCACCTGACCTGCCTCTTGTAAAATCTGTATGCAGGTCAGGGTGCAACAGTTGGAACTGGACATGGAACAACAGACTGGTTCCAAATAGGAAAAAGAGATGTCAAGGCTGTATATTTTCACCCTACTTATTTAACTTATATGCAGAGTATATCATGAGAAATGCTGGGCTGGAGGAAGCACAAACTGGAATTAAGATTGCTGGGAGAAATATCAATAGCCACAGATATGCCGATAACACCACCCTTATAGCAGAAAGTGAAGAACTAAAGAGCCTCTTGATGAAAGTGAAAGAAGAGAGTGCAANGAGATGTCAAGGCTGTATATTTTCACCCTACTTATTTAACTTATATGCAGAGTATATCATGAGAAATACTGGGCTGGAGGAAGCACAAACTGGAATTAAGATTGCTGGGAGAAATATCAATAGCCACAGATATGCCGATAACACCACCCTTATAGCAGAAAGTGAAGAACTAAAGAGCCTCTTGATGAAAGTGAAAGAAGAGAGTGCAAAAGTTGGCTTAAAACTCAACATTCAGAAAACTAAGATCATGGNCTGATGCCTACTCAGTCACTGTGCCACTCAGGCTTATCGGACTCTTTGAGACCCCATGGACTACAACCTTCCAGGCTCCTTTGTTCAAGAGTTTTCCAAGCAAGAACACTGGAGTAGTCTGCCCTTACCTCCTTCAAGGGGTCTTTCCTACCCAGGGATCAAACCTATGTCTCCTGCATCTCCTGAATTGGCAGGCGAATTCTTTACCACTAAGCCCCCTAAGGTGGTATGTAAACTCATCAAACAGTAGACATGTTTTTTGACAGAAACTTAATAGTCTAGATGTTGTGATTTTATATCAAATAAATTTGCTANTAGTCTGCCCTTACCTCCTTCAAGGGGTCTTTCCTACCCAGGGATCAAACCTATGTCTCCTGCATCTCCTGAATTGGCAGGCGAATTCTTTACCACTAAGCCCCCTAAGGTGGTATGTAAACTCATCAAACAGTAGACATGTTTTTTGACAGAATCTTAATAGTCTAGATGTTGTGATTTTATATCAAATAAATTTGCTAAATTGGTCAGGCCTGAAAAGGATTGCTTATCATAGAAATGGGGTGCATTCAGGTCTCAGTGATTGCCACAGGCAATACTACACTAAAGAGTACCATCAATGTGCTGTGCTCAGCTGCTCACTCATGTCCAACTTTGCGACCCCATGGATTGCAGCCCATCAGTCTCCTCTGTCCATGGGATTTTCCAGGCAAGAATACTGAAGTTGTCTTCTTTTTAATGGCTGAGTACAGGAAGGGAGGAGGGTGGGGGGCTTCAGGATGGGGAACACGTGTATACCTGTGGCAGATTCATGTTGATGTATTGCAAAACCAATACAATATTGTAAAGTAATTAATCTCCAGTTAAAATAAATAAATTTATATTAAAAAAAAATACTGAAGTTGTTGCCATTTCCTCTTCAGGGGATCTTCCCAACCCAGGGATAGAACTTACATCATTTGTGTCTCTTGCATTGGTAGGATTCTTTACCACTGAGCCACCAGGAAGATCCAAAGAGTACATATATATTACTTTATAAATTATAAGGAATTCCAAAGTGTAATTATTTTTATTCATAGAAACAGATTTATGAGGGAAAAAATAAAATCATTCCTAATTTACAATGGAGGAAACTGATACTTAAGGAAATTAAAATTCTTACCCAATGCTCTATACAAAAAATGACATCTTGGTTTCTTCTACAGAGTTTCACTTCCCTGATCTGCTTCATATATGTGATAAAGACCCTTTTAGGTTCTTTTTTAACATTTAAGTATTCACTACCTTGTTTCTTCTCCATTATTTCAGAAAATAGTCTCAAATAAAAATAAATAATTATCTACCCTGCCTGACTGCTACAATATTTTGTTAGTAGAGGAACTGAGACACCAAGAAACTAAGCAACTTCTTCAAAGTCACACAGTAAATCTACAGTTAGTATAGTAACAAGTAAATGTAAGAATCTCCTTCCCTGTTAAATAAATCTCCTTTAAATTTGTAATCAATGAAAATGTCTTACTACTATGTCTTCAACTGGGCACAAATATATGCAGGAATGGTAGATATGAAAAATAAGAGTCAACTAAATTATATGGCATGATTACTAAACACAAGGCTTATATAGGGTTTTCATATGGATGTAAGTAAAAGACCTCATGCTTAAAGCATAATTGTAGTTATCTATTTAATATGATGTTAAAATAAATATGATCTTGAAAATATTTCTATACATATGACAACAAAATATAACTAAAGTAAAACTGAAATATGGGCAGCATTAATAAGTTTAGCCCTTTGCAGCTTAAATTCACTATTGTTTTCAAGTGTATGAGAATATTAGTAATTTTAACACTACTTTAAAATGGTATATATATATTTGATAAACATATTGGAAGAGGACAAATTGTTACTTTAAATTCAAATAAATAGATACACTTGTGAATCATGCAATTGATTATGCTTTACAGTTTCTAATATAATCTCAAATGAATATGCTTTTTCTTTCCCAGTTATTGACTTTCAATTAAATAGCCAGCATAAATTAAACAGTTGCAGGTGAACAACTGGATCTTAATTTCTTCATTTGACTTTTAAGTACATGTATTTAAGATAATTTAATTAAGTCTGCACTGGTGTCATAAATTGACAAGCATGTACACTGAGAGCTTAATGGAAATGGAAGTATGTCCAATAAATGTGAAGCTGGAAATAAGCTCCTTCTGCAGAAACTGTATGAATAACTAAAATTAAAGGCTTCTGATGACATCTTGGCATTTGAAGGAGCAAAGCCTAGAAAACATAAATAAACCTTTGAATCATCTTGTGTACATTTACTGAATGTTTCAACAACTCTTTAGAGAAACAAAGTAAGACATTTTGGAGCTGTATTTCCTCCAACACCTGATAGAGCCATTGTGCTTGACTTGAATATCAGACAGGACTTACACAGCTTTGCTCTGAATATAAACCTTGTTGTACCCCTGGTAAGCAAAGCACGTGGAATAAGCAACCAAGCCTTTTAGAGCACTGGCATGTGCTTCCTACCCCCAAGTGATTTATAAGGAAAAATAACACTAATTTGTGTGAATTTCCTTGTTTTCTTTGTGTACCAGATCATTTCCAATATACAATCAGGTGGTTTGACACTCATTTGAATTATGGAACTCTGACTTTCTGTATCCCCTATGGAGTAAACATCTAAGCAAAGAGTGGGGACTATCATGCTGTTTCTTGAACTTACATTTTCTTTCCTATTCCTTATTAAAATCTTGCATGCAAAATGTGAATGAACTCTCATTCACTGGCCCTCTCCCGCTCCTACTTTCTCATATATACACATAAATGAACATACCCCAAGTTTCATGAAGACACAAGACTTGAGTTACTACTCATTTGGAGAACTAGGTCTCATTCAGAGATACCTGTCCAAATATCATCTGCGCATTGTCATGATATGAATTATGCCACAGAGTTTTGACATATAGGTCAAGAACATAAGCACCATCAGTTCAGTTCAGTCACTCAGTTGTGTCTGACTCTTGTTGTGTCACCAGGCCTCCCTGTCCATCACCAACTCGTGGAGTTTACTCAAACTCATGTCCATTGAGTTGGTGATGCCATCCAGCCGTCTCATCCTCTGGCGATCCCTTCTTCTTCCTCCTTTGGTCTTTCCCAGCATCAGGGTCTTTTCAAATGAGTCAGTTCTTTGCATGAGGTGGCCAAAGTACTGGAGTTTCAGCTTCAGCATCAGTCCTTCTGATGAACACTCAGGACTGATCTCCTTTAGAATGGACTAGTTGGATCTCCTTGCAGTTCAAGGGACTCTTAAGAGTCTTCTCCAACACTACAGTTCAAAAGCATAAATTCTTGGATGTTCAGGTTTCTGTATGGTTCAACTCTCACATCCATACATGACTACTGGAAAAATAGCTTTGACTAGATGGACCTTTCTTGGTAAAGTAATGTCTCTGCTTTTTAATATGCTATCTTGGTCATAACTTTTCTTCCAAGGAGTAAGCATCTTTTAATTTCATGGCTGCAGTCACCATCTGCAGTGACTTTGGAGCCCAGAAAAATAAAGTCTGACACTCTCTACTGTTGCCACTGTTTCCCATCTATTTGCCATGAAGTGGTAGGAATGGATGCCATGATCTTAGTTTTCTGAATGTTGAGCTTTAAGCCAACTTTTGCACTCTCTTCTCTCACTTTCATCAAGAGGCTCTTTAGTTTTTCTTCACTTTCTGCCATAAGGGTGGTATCATCTGCATATCTAAGGCTATTGATATTTCTCCAGGGCTGATAGAATAGCCACTAATTGGAACATTCATGGTCACCATAGCAGAGCTCTAAAGGGTTTAATCTTGGGAATGCAATGCTCAACCAGAAGTGCCATACATCAACTCTCCCAGAGCCAGCAACTTGGCTAAAAAGTAAAGTAAAAGTAAAAAGTCGCTCAGTCGTGTCCGACTCTTTGTGACCCCGTGGACTGTAGCCTACCAGCCTCCTCCGTCCATGGGATTCTCCAGGCAAGTGTACTGGAATGGGTTGCCATTTCCTTCTCCAGCAACTTGGCTACTGCCCAACAAAAGAAGGCCAGCAAGTACAGCCCTGTGTTGCACCCAGAAGGCAGAGGGTAGGGTTAATGAGTATCACTGTGTCTTAAGTAGGACTCACCAAAAGCAGACCCTAAGATGAGGATACATATGAAGATAATTTATTAGGAAGTGCTGCCAGGGGAGAAAAAGAAAGAGTAAGGAAGTGATAAAGAGAGACCAGGAAGAGGAGGAAACCAAGCAAATATTTGACATCAAAGAAAGTCCTATGAAGGGCAATTTAGGCTCAACTCCACAAAACATTTTGAAGACAGTCTTACCTCAGAGCAGTCTGGACTAGTGGCAAGGATACTGGAGTCGTTTCTACTTCTGAGCTGGGAGCCATTTGCTAGGGTTCTTTGCTGCTGTTGCTGCTGTTGCTACTAAGTCGCTTCAGTCATGTCCGACTCTGCGCGATCCCATAGACGGCAGCCCACCAGGCTCTGCCGTCTCTGGCATTCTCCAGGCAAGAACACTGGAGTGGGTTGCCATTTCCTTCTCCAATGCATGCAAGTGAAAACTGAAAGTGAAGTCACTGAGTCGTGTCCAACTCTCAGCGACCCCATGGACTGCAGCCCACCAGGCTTCTCCATGCATGGGGTTTTCCAGGCAAGGATACTGGAGTGGGTGCCATTGCCTTTTCCAGGGTTCTTTGCAGGGCGATATTGCTGGCTTTCCTTGCAGGTGTTAGCTGTTGGATGTAAAAGCACAATGTGAATATGGTAAAGAGATCTATAAGCACACAGGTGGAGCAAGACTTCATCTACCACACACACACACACACAACACTCAAATCAATTAAGCATTTTGTTGTTGTTTCCGGAAGTCTATATTCCTTTAAAGCAGAAACATTCTAGATTTCAAATTAAAGAAAACTTTTTTCTTCTCTCACCATTTTGAGGTTTATAATTCAAGTCAAAGTTCAATAAAAAAAATAATTACATCTCATTATTTTACTAATTTTGAATTTTTGGGGTTTAATTTTTCCAGTTTTCATTGTCATGCAGATACTTAAATCTCTTGACTGAGAAACTTCAGTTTGAGAATATGTTACTATTGAATATATTATTTTGCATATATTCTGTTGATAGCTACAAGAATAACAAGGATAAACTATCTTTTTAAAGTCTACAAAATATATATCAAATGTACCATTGCCCTGGATTAAGGATGAAAGCAACATCTTCCATTATATCATCTCTCTTCTTTTGAAGCTTCAAAACGGAATTCTACGACTTTATGTTTTTTTCTCTAAATGTTTATAGTGATATATTTAAATTGTACTTTGTAATAATGATAAATCCAAGTACTGGTTCTGCTTTGCAAGTCAACTTCACCGGTAATAAATATTATAAATCAGTAGCAAGGCTTTCTCATTACTACAGTCTACATGCCATTGATACGTACATGTCAAAAATATTAAGAAACGTGTTACCTAACATTGTAAAATGACAACCTCTGTTCTCCAATAACTTTATCCTAGGCAACACACTCAACTTTAAGGCTATTAATGTTGTCATTAATAGGTTTAAAATAAGTTCCATAATTACATGTTGTAAAGAAAACAGATGACTTCCAGCCTGAAACATAGAAAGCAATAATAGCAAGATAAACTCATTATATTTCAATTTTTCCAAACTAGACTTTAGCTGTGAAGTAGTCTTAATTGTCAAGTAACAATGACATCATTCTAAATGCCTTGAAAATCAGACCGTTTGTTGGACATCAAGTGAAACCATTTTATTTAAATAGAGAAATGCATGTATCTTTCCCTTATTAAATCTGTGAAAAATACTAACCAGAAATGTTAACTGATTTAAAGAAGCAAAAGTGGCAAGGGTAAATCCATAAAATAATAGTAATATTTTTGTTTTATGAAAGTAAACTAAGAAGTATAATCTTTCAGATCTAGTATGCTCAATACTCACAGCCATAATATGTCTGCAATCGAATAAAAAAAGAGTCAGATAGATGCATAACAGACAATTGCTCTAAATACACACAAAGCATTGGCAGACTAATCAGAAACACACATGATGATTAGCTACACTTGCTCTTAGCCGAAAGGCCAAGAAGCGATGATGATTATTTAGACTGGTAAAAAAAAAAAAATGAGATTGTACAAAAGCCTCTACTCAGGCTTTCCAAGGAGATACTGTACAGTCAGACATCTCAATATCTGGCATTGTTAAGGAAAGCTGTCACCTTCTGTGTGGCTCTAATAACCGACTCTTGAATTTCTCCTGCAACGAAAGGGAAGTAGAAAACTGGCTTCTGGAGTGTGAGGCCAATTCATGAGTTCTAAGTTAATGAAATATAACACAAAATATAAAAGTACTTAAAGGAATGCCATAGGAAACTTTACTTCAAACATTTTATAAATATTATTTGAGCTCCTATAATGCACTGGCCCTGTGCAAAACCCTGAGACTAGAGAAGTAATCCAGACAGTTGTCCTTCCCACCTTCATAAATTTTATATTCTTCTGTGTGTGTGTGTGTGTGTGTGTATTAACTATGAGTGATAATTCTATAAAACATAATTACAGAATGTTTAAGGACTGCATTATATAGACAATGAGAATTTCTTTTTTTTTCCCATCAGTGTCCTTCTAATCCATCTCTATAGTATGTTTTCCTGTATTTAATAAATAACAATGGTAAGACTCCACTACATGTAACAAAAGACCCCACAGGACTTCATAAGGCCAGTTTTTGTCTTTCATCACCAGAATGGGAGTTGAAGAAATGAGAACAAAGGCAGACCAACTTCTTTCAAACTCTCCCTTTATGTCCTTTTGGGCCATGCACACCAACAAATGTTTCTACCCCTATTTTAAGAGAGTGAGTGAAAGTTATTTAGTGTTTGATTCACTACTAGCAACAGGAGAAATTAGAACTTCTTGAGAGATGATCTGCCAAGTGCTTTAAAAGAGCTGTGGTTGAAAGTTGCTCCAATAAAATAAATAAGTTGGTATAGATGTGCATTTTTTGCTTTACTTAGATTCCTGCTGAAAAACCTGATGATAATTTTCTACCTGAGTTCTTCAGGATGTAGAATGTGAAATGCTTTTCTTTTCTTAGCAGGTCTGTGCTATATTTGATATAGCAAACTTCCACTACAGTTTACCCCATTTCCCATTGATGTTGAGAGAAAACATAAAATGTTAATATGAGTGGTCCTTGTATACCATTTCCTCAGAAAGTTTTGGACCAGTACCACTTAACAGGAAAAGTTTTTATTAGTTGTGACAGGTCAAAAGGCCAACAAAACTCCTTGCTGTAATGTGTGGGGTACAAAACCTCGGGTTCAGCCACTAAAACTCTTTTCTGATGATGCCACAGCACATTCTTTTTTCAAGCCTATGCTTCCCATCTTGACAGTCTGCTGATAGAAGCAAGTTATGGATTATGACTTTGGTAGCATCCCATTGGAGAGAGCAATGGCACCCCACTCTGGTACTCTTGCCTGGAGAATCCTGTGGATGGAGGAGCCTGGTGGGCTACAGTCCATGGGGTCTCAAGGAGTCGGACATGACCGAGCAACTTCACTTTCGCTTTTCACTTTCATGCATTTGAGAGGGAAATGGCAACCCACTCCAGTGTTCTTGCCTGGAGAATCCCAGGGACGGGGGAGCCTGATGGGCTGCCGTCTATGGGGTCGCACAGAGATGGACATGACTGAAGTGAATTAGCAGCAGCAGCAGCAGCAGCATCCCATTAAGACTTGTATTCCTTCTAAGCACCAGAGTCCAGCAAAGCAACTGAGTCAACGAAACACTCAGACACTTTAGCATTTTAAAAGACTAAAGCTGGGTTTAAATGCCAGAATTAGAAACAAATTCCTGGATTCTCCTCTTGTCTGATATTGGAAAATGCAATCTTATTATATTTCAAAAGTATCCTTTGACCTGCTGCATCCTTCATCCCAACCACTAGCAGAATAAGGTTAATATTTATACAAAAGTTTTTAATTATCTATTAAGTGAAATGAATTCACCCTCCAACCTGTTCTATGTATCTCAAATATAATTGTATTCAGTTCAGTTCAGTCGCTCAGTCATGTCTAACTCTTTGCAACAACATGAACCGCAGCACGCCAGGCCTCCGTGTCCATCACCAACTCCAGGAGTCCCCTCAAACCCATGTCCGTTGAGTCAGTGATGTCATCCAACCATCTCATCCTCTGCCGTCCCCTTCTTCTCCTGCCCTCAATCTTTCCCAGCATCAAGGTCTTTTCAAATGAGTCAGCTCACCTCATCAGGTGGCCAAAGTATTGGAGTTTCAGCTTCAGCATCAGTCCCTCCAATGTATTTTTATGTAATTGTATTAGATCATATTTATTGTCTTATCCGCTAAATTCTTTTGAAAGTTAGTTGGGCAATATATTGACTATACCACAAGGTAGATATATAATCAATATAATAAACTTGTCATGATTTACAAAAGGTAAAATCATGTATTTACATTAAAAATTAATGCTTTATTAATCAATGCCACATTGTTTTTTTCCCCCTTTTACCAACCTCTCTTGATTTCTAGCTCGACCATCTCCCCTAGCACCTGGCAACCAATATCCTACTATTTGTTTCCATGAGTGTACATTATTTAAAGTTTCCATATATAAGTGATACCATGAAATTTGTCTTTCTCATATTTCTTATTTAACTTAGCATAATGCCCTGAAAGTCTCTGGTAGCTCAGACAGTAAAGGATCAACCTGCAATGCGGGAGATCTGGAACAATCCCTGGGCCAGGAAGATCCCCTGGAGAAGGCAATGGCAACCGACTCCAGTATTCTTGCCTGGAAAATTCCATGGACAGACCATGGGGTCACAAAGAGTCAGAAACGACTGAGCCACTAACACAATGCCCTGAAAGCCCATTCGTGCTATTGCAAATGCAGGAATTTTTTTGTTTCTGTCTAATGGTTGAAAAACATTTGGTATATGTAAGGCATACTTTTTTTATACATTCATCATTGATGAAGACTAGGCTCTTTCAATGTCTTGACTATAGTCGTTAATGCTGAAGTGAAAATGCAAGTATGGATATCTCTGTGATATCTTGTTTTCATTTCCTTGGGACATACAGTTGAACCTTAAACATGAATTTGAACTGCACAGGTTGTAAATGTGGATTTTTTCCCTCTTTTCTGTAAATACAGACTACATTACTACAGGATCCATGTTTGCTTGCATGTCAGACCTTGAACTGTGATAGCCAGCTGTAAAGTTATGGTGGGATTTTCAACTGCACCAGAGCCGGCACCCCTAACTCCAGCACTGTTCAATGGTCAACTGTACATCTAGATATGGGATTGCTAGAATATATGGTGGTTCTGTTTTTAATAGCTTGAGGAATCTCCATACTATTGTCCATAGTGACTACACCAATTTACATTCTTATCAACAATGCAAAGGAGGCCACATCCTCACTAATATGTGTTTACTCTTGTCTTCTCAATGATAGTCACTCTAACTGGCCTGAGGTGATAACTCATGGTACTATTGATTTCAATTGCATTGATTATTAGTGATATTGAGCGGTTTTTTTGTGTGTACCTGTTGGTCATCTTTATACCTTGGAAAAATGTCTGTGCAGTTTCTCTGCCAAATTTTAATTTGAATTAATTGTGTTTTTGTTTTGCTTTGTTATAGTGTTGTATGAGCTCTTTATATATTTTGGATATTAACCCCTTACAGTCTATGATTTGCAAATATTTTCTCCAACTATTTAGGTTACCTTTTCATGTTCTTGATGATTTTCTTTGCTGTTTAGAAACTTTTTAGTTTGATGTAGACCAACTTGATTGTTATTGCTTTTGGTCTCAAATCCTGAAAATCATTGCAGACAATGAAGTCTAGGAATTTATTGCTTAAGGTTCCCCCCACCTAGGAATTTTATGGTTCTGAGTCTTATATTTAAGTATGTGATCCATTTTCAGCTGACCTTTGTACATGGTGTAAGATAAGCTTCCAGTTTCATTTTTGTGCATGTGGCTCTCTAGTGGTCTCAAAACTTATATTAAAGAGACTATTGTTTCTCTATTGTATATTCTTGGATTCTTTGTCATAAATGACCATAGATGCACATGTTTGTTTGGGGCTCTCTTCACTGTTCCATTGGTCTATTTTTTTTAATGTCAAAACATACTGTTTTGATCACTATAGCTTTGTAATATAGTTTGGTATCAGGAAATGTGATGCCTCCAGCTTTGTTCTTCTTTGCTAATATTGTTTTGACTACTGGGGGTCTTTGTGATTCCATACAGTTTTAGAATTGTTTATTCTAGTTCTATGAAAAGCAGCATGGAAATTTTGATAAGCACTGCAGTGAATCTGTAGATCACTTTGGATAATATTTATATATGGACAATTTTAATTCTTTTAATCCATCAACATTGCATATTTTTCCACTTGTTTGTGCCTCCTTCAATTTTTTCATCAATATTATGCAGTTTTCAGTGCACAGATCTTTTACATCCTTGTTTAAATTTATTCCTAAGTATTTTATTATTTTTCATTCAGTTGTAAATCAGATTATTTTATAATCTCTCTGATAGTTCATTTTTAGTGTATAAAAACAAAATTGATTTACATGTATTGATTTTTGTACCAGCAACTTTACTGAATTGATATGTTTCAAACAGTTTTTTTTTTTGTTTTTTTTTTTGTGGACTGTAGTTTGTTAATACAGTATTATATCTTCTGCAAACAGAATATTTTATTCATTTTTCCTGTAAACAAGTTCTGGTTAAATAAAATGGTGAGAGTGAGCACTTTTATCTTGTTCCTGATCTTAGAGAAAAAGCCTTCAGCTTTCATTATTGAATATGATGTTAGTTGTGGGTTTGTCATATACAAACTTTATTATGCTGAGGTATATTCACTCAATGCTCAGTTTTTTAAGAGGTTTATAGTGAAAGAATTTTCAAATGCTTTTTCTGCGTGTATTGAGATGATCATAAGGTTGTTATTCTTCAGCATGTCACGATAGTATATCACACTGATTGTTATGTGGATTTGAACAATCCTCCCATTTTTGCAATGAATCCATGTGATCAACGGGTGTGAGTTTTGAAAATGCACATTTGTATTCAGTTTGCTGGGATTTTCTGGAGGAGTTTTGCATCTATGTTAATCAGGAATATTGGCCTGTAATTTTCTTTTAGTTTTCCTTGTTTGGTTTTAGGACCAGGGTAATGCCAGCTTTGTAAAACTAATTTTGAAGAATATCCTCATCTTAAATTTTTTGAAAGATTTTGAGAAGGATTGGTACTAGCTCTTCTCTAAAATTTTGGGAGAATTCACTAGTAAAACTGTTTGTTCCTGTGATTTTCTAGGACACAGACGTGTTGGGAGCTTTTTGATGACTGATTTAATCTCCTTATTTGTTAATAGTCTGTTCAGATTTTCCATTTATAAAAATTTATCCATTTTCTGGATTGTACAATTTGTTGGCAAATAATTCTTTGCAGCAGTCTCTTATAATCCTTAGCAGTTCTGTGGTATAGGTTGTAATATTTCCTCATTTATTTCATATTTTATTTACCTGAGTTATCTCTCATTTTTCTTGGGAAGTCTAGCTAAAGATTGCCTATTTTGTTTATCTTTGAAAAAAAAAATCTTCATTGCATTGATATTTTCCACTAAATTTTTATTCTTTTTTTATCTATCCTTTCATCTGTTCCTTCCTGCTAAGTTTGGGCTTTGTTTCTTATTTTATTTTCTAGTTCACTGAGGTGTAATGTTAGACTGAGATTCTACTTTTTTCTTATTGTAGTTATTTATCTCTGTAAAGTAGCCTCTGAGAATTGCTTCTGCTTCAGTGCATGTTTGTTATGCTTTTTTGAAGAACTCAGATTTTTAAGGTGCTTTCCCTCTGATTTATGTAAATTGTTTTATAGAATGGACATTAAAACACCAAGAAGATTAATATAGTTCCAAATTTATAATTCCTCATCTGCCAAGGCAATGGCCTACTAAACTTTTGATTTCATTATTTTTGGACTGGATTATTTTCCCTTCCTGCCTTATTTTGTTATGTTTCCTGTGTAAAATGGAGCCAAAGCTAAGTAAAACTATATAAATGATGTCTGTCTCTAACTCACACTGATCACTGTGTTATACTTAGCTAAAATGAATCAAGGCATATGGTGAGGCACAGTTTTTATTTTATATTATCATAATATTTAATAATTGTCACAATAAAAGAAAAACTGCACATTGAAAATGATCACCCATTTCCGTTTTAAATTCCCTGTAAAGTGGTTCCTCACTATTCTGACTGGAATCTCCAATGTGGCTTTTTTTTTGTTGGTTTGTTTTTGGGTATATATGTGTGTCCTATGGCAGCGGAGCCCCAATTCTAGAAAAAGTGTGAGGAGAGGATTTCATGCTCAGGAAGTGAACTGAGTAAGAAGAGAAATTCATTCAACTATTTCCCCATATCCACTGGAATATTTTATTTAAAAGGTAGGAGCAAATACAAGTGTTTTTCTGACAAGAAAAAAAAAAAATATATATATATATATATATATATATAGGCACTTTAACTTTTTTACTCTGGTTTAAAATTATTTAAATTTTCTGTTGTCTGAGGTGACATTAAGGAAGGATACTTCAAAGGAGACAATCCCAAAGTCCCCAAAGAGAGAGTTTCAGTAAGAGTGATGTGAGTTCAACTACTGGGCAAGTATTGGTCCCGTGTTCCAGGCTCCTCAGTCAGCACCATACACAATTTGGTAAAAATGATAAGCAGCTGTGGATGCAAACCAAAAGTTCTTTGTGGAAAACGAACAGTAATGTTCACGAACTTCACTATGGACACTCATTCTGACAGGAACACTGAGGAGAAGGCATGCCTTCCTCTGATCCCATTAGCTTTGCATGTTGCTTTAGAACTGCCATCTGGTTAGATATCCAAGATAATGCCTTCTGTTGGAGGGTAAGATATCCGTGAGTGTGACTTTTCCTGCAATAGACATGGTCTATAGAGATACCTCTTGCGTTTAGCAGTTCCTGGCTTGGGGAACAGAATCCTAGCTGAAAACTCATGTAATCCTGGCAGCAGCACATTTAACAGGCTGACCAGACATTTACTTCCCTCTTTGCAGATCAGTGGTTGTTGTGATGTCTTCAGTGGTGTAATCACATCTGAAGATCTTAGCCTTGTGATCACAGGGGAACGCCATAGAGGAAAGACATATGTGGGAGACTTGGAATCATCATCATTAGGACAATAAAATGATCTTATTTTGAATCTTTAAATTTTTTAGCTCTCATATAGGAAAACATGTAGAGTGTGTGGGCTGATTCAAGACAAGTTTGTTTTTTTTTTTCCTTATAATCTTTAGAGCACTTTAAACCAAAATTAAACTTCTCTATGCCTTAGTGAGATTTATTTAACTGAATATCATATTTTAATTCCAAGTATAAATTTAATTCCAATAATTCCAAGTATAAATTTTTAGTTTTTAGCCAACTCTTTAGAAAAAACTCTTCATGTACTATGTTGCTTCATACCTAATATATTCTTATGTAACTCTGTTTTCTTTTTTAATCACTGAAAACAAGCTATAGTTTTTCTGAAAATGTTATACATAATTTGCATTGCATAATACAATCAGTTCAGTTCAGGTCAGTCGCTCAGTAGTGTCCAACTCATTGCCACCCCATGGACTGCAGCACCCCAGGCTTCCCTGTCCATCACCAACTCCAAAGATTCTCAAAAAAATATGCAAACATTTCAGAAGCCATCCCAATTCATTCTCAGTTCTGAAATGAAACCACTCTACTTTTCTAAGTTGGGGATCAGTATATGGAACAAATCAAATTTATGGTTATATATACACAGATTATAAATTGTGCACTACCAATTATTCATTATGAATAAGAATTAGAAATGATGCTAGAAATATATCCTAATTATAAACTAGCAATTATTTCAATTTCAATTACTTTTTATATTTTTAATATGGGAATAGATTTTACAAAAATAATAGCAAAATTTTTCAAAATTAAAACATGATTTCGAGTAAAACTTGGACTTATTATGTCCAATTTTTGTTTTATATTTGTAAGGAAAATTTAATGATTCAATTAAGAGAGAGTTTAACTAGGCCAACCACTATTATTATAGAATTATTTACCTAAAATGAGAAGTCTTTTTTAAGTAAAATTGTGGAACAATTTTCAATAATTTGTTCAGTCAGTTTATTAGTGGTAATT
Source organism: Neotragus moschatus (assembly GCA_006410615.1). Lineage (NCBI taxonomy): Eukaryota > Metazoa > Chordata > Mammalia > Artiodactyla > Bovidae > Neotragus > Neotragus moschatus. The sequence goes on along the minus strand of SJYA01001030.1, from coordinate 312,063 downwards.
TTTCTAATGAGCTTTTAAAATACTAAAATGAATTTTTATCTGGAAATGTAAAATGTTGCATTTATTAATAATGTGCACTACATAACTAATTAAAGAGACTGAAGAATGTTAAATTAATTTTTGATGAAAATTGTTTTCTCATACAGTTAAACTAATTATGCAAGTTTTTGTGATCCTTTAAATTATGAAATGAATTCTCTATTTCTACTCAGCAGCAGAGTGTTATATATTTTTCATATACAATCCTGACTCCACTGGGGAAATAAACAAAGAGAGAAAAGCACATAAATATCTCCAACTGAGGAGTTCCAAACTGGATTTTTAATAGTGATTAACCCATTTGGTGTATTAAATCGAAGGGAGACAATGTTCCCTTTAGAAAAGAATCACAGTCAAATATATGATTACTCTGCTTATAGAAAGAAATGCGTTTCCCTCTCATTCACTCTTGATGAGTTAGTCCATTGTGATATATTGAGGTTTGTTTAATGATTTCAGCTCTTATTCACTACTCCATAGAGAATTTTATCACAGTCTAGGCATTTAGTGATGGTACATATTTGTATTAACAATGGCATACTTTCAAGTTAATTCCTTATTTTGAATTCTAGCACCAATGGTAATATTTTTTCTAAAGTTGTTAGAACACAATTAGCATATTTATCAACATCGATCTTTGGTAACTTCTCTAATGATATTTTATCCTAATATTTGTTGCATTCCTCAGAAAAATCTGAAGCCTTTTTAAATGATGGTTTTTATTGTATTATGAAGACTAACATCTCCCAGATTGGTTTCACTTTTAACCAAATCAATGTATAAGTAATTACAAAGAACTTCATAACAGATTATTTACTCTTTGAATTCTATCATCCTTTCTGTAGATATTAGCACTGATGTTCAAATAAGACTACTTACCGATTTCAACCCAGGAAATCATTGTTTTATTTTCAACAATAAAATTAGGCATGGATATGTGTGTTTGTTTGTACATATTCTTTCTACCATGAATTGTTAAAACTAAGATATGAAATCAAATATTTCAGTCAAATATACTTTCTAGGTAGAGTAAAAAGTGGATTTTCTTCTACTCACATCCCTTTGTAAACCATGAAGTAGTCAAATTTGAGTAGAATTTATATACCCGTTGGTTTCTTTAGCACTGGAAAAAAGGAATCGCTGCAATTTTGATTATTCCCAATATATTCTGAACACTGTATAGACACCTATGTTTCTAACTAGGAAAACTGATGGGAAGCTGAATATAATAAGAAGCATTTGAAACTGCTGTCTTGCAAAATAGAGGGAAAGGGTCTTTCTTTCTTTCTTTTTTTTTTGGTAATGTTGATAAATTCAGATTAAAATATTTTGCTGAAAATTTTAGACAATGGTTCTTTATGTCAGTTTATTTACTGCTACTGTTACTGCTAAGTTGCTTCAGTCGTGTCCAACTCTGTGCGACCCCATGGATTGCAGCCCACCAGGCTCCTCTGTCCATGGGATTTTCCAGGCAAGAGTACTGGAGTAGGTTGCCATTGCCTTCTCCTGTTAGTTAGAAATAATTGTGGCTTTTAACATGTCGTGTAATGAATCTTGAGGAACATATATGTAAAACATATTCTTTGAGCTCAAGAAGCTTATTGTTTAAAAGGGTGATCTGACATATGAAAGAATGCAAGATGGGGCAATATGTGTTATGAAAATGGAATATAGAAACCGAAAGGATGAGGTGAAGTTTGGGGAAGATTCTTTGAAGTGAAATTCTTCATAAAAATATTACATAAACATTAGGAATAATTCAACCTTGAAAAGTGAAAGTCCTGGCCAACTCTTTGAGACCCCATGAACTCTAGTCCACCAGGCTCCTCAGTCCATGGGATTCTCCACGTAAGAATAGTGCAGTGGATAATCATTTCATTCTTCAACAGATTTTCCCAACCCAGGGATCGAACCTGGTTCTCCTGCATTGCAGGNCATAAACGTTAGGAATAATTCAACCTTGAAAAGTGAAAGTCCTGGCCAACTCTTTGAGACCCCATGAACTCTAGTCCACCAGGCTCCTCAGTCCATGGGATTCTCCACGTAAGAATAGTGCAGTGGATAATCATTTGATTCTTCAACAGATTTTCCCAACCCAGGGATCGAACCTGGTTCTCCTGCATTGCAGGTAGACACTCTACCATCTGAGTCACCAAGGAAGCCCAAAAAGAAACCTTGAAAAGGGTCACGAGTTAGTCTAAATATAGGAATTAGCATAAACAGAAAGAGCAATGAAACATTACCAAATTTTGGAATAAATAATGTATTAGGGGAAGGAAGTGGCAGACGATGATAATAGTTAGACAGCATCACAGACTCCATGGACATGAACTCGAGCAAATGCCAGGAGATAGTAAGGCACAGGGGAGTCTGGAGTGCTGTAGTCCATGGGGTCACATAGAGTCAGATATGACTTAGCGACTGAACAACAGGAACTTTGTATACACTTTTATGTAGCTCTTTCTGTGTGTGTGTATCTGTAATAGACTTAGAGACCACAGAGATAGCAAGACAGAGAAAGGTAAAACTAAAGATAGCTCTGAATGTCCAAATATGAAAACAAGGCGAGATTATGACGGTTTCTTAATTACATGTCAAAGTATGTGATCAGAGTCTACCAAAATATTAAACAGTAGGTCAAATAACAGTGGTTATAAAAATAATAATAAAGAGCCATTTCTACTTGTCAATGTTTTCTGTATTTTGGACAGTGAACTAGTGGGTGTTAAGTATTTTACTCTTTTAGAAAATAATACTAAACAGTTTGAAATATTAGAAAACTTAGATTCTATTCTTAGTGCCATAACTTTCTCAGTCTGAAATTGGCCAGTGTGGTTTTAAAAAGCATGGATTTTGGAGTTTAAAATTCCTGTTTGAACCCTAGCTTTATCATTTGATAGCTTTGTGATATTGAATAATCACATAATTTGTGTATGCCAGTTTTCATATTTATAATTAATCTCCAGCTCAGAGATATTTTTGATGCCAGACTGAACACATCCTTTAGTGTTTTCCCCACAGTAAACAGAGTAACAATATTGAGGTTAGCTATTTTTATGATATCTGCAATGACCCTATGCTTAGTAAATATTTTCACATAAGAAAGGTGAAGAGCAGTGATGTTCAATAATTTGCTTAAACCAAAGGGAGAGTAGAAGAAAATTTCAAATTCACACCAATCTCACTCCAAACTGTAAAATGTCATAGTGCTCAACTGTCTCTTATAAATAAATATGTCTTGGAAATATTCTCTGATGGAGAATGGATTTTTAAAAAGGCAGAACTAAAAGCAGATATATCAATTATAGGTTCTTCCCAAATTCAAGCAAGAAATAATGAGTGATTGAACTATGATGACCAGAATGGAGAGAAGTATATGCAGGGTTTTCAACATGTTTTGGAAGCGAATGTGAAACTGATCAAGAGGAGCATACTGAATACTTCTCCTGCACCTTCCCAAAATCAGTCTTTCCCCACTTTCCATTAGCCGCTACTTCACTACTGCCAATACAATCACCTTCTAAGCTTTTGAAATGTATCATTATTGTGACCACACAGTTCTCAAGAAGGAGAAGCTCTATACAGTCAGGAAAAAGAATAATAGATGCTGACTGTGGCTCAGATAATGAAATTTTCATTGCAAAATTCAGACTTAAATTGAAGAAAGTAGGGAAAACCACTAGACCATTCAGGTATGGCCTAAATTAGATGCCTTACTATTATACAGTGGAATGACAAATAGATTCAAGTGAATAGATCTGATAGACAGAGTGCCTAAAGAACTATGGACAGAGGTTTGTAACATTGTACATGAGGCAGTGAGCAAAACCATCCCAAAGAAAAAGAAATGCAAAAAGGCAATGCAAAATGGCTGTCTGAGGAGACCTTACAAAAAGCTGAGAAAAGCAGAGAAGTGAAAAGCAAAGGAGAAAAGGAAAGATAGACCCATTTGAATGCAGAGTTCAAAAGAATAGCAAGGAGAGATAAGAAAGCCTTCCTAAGTAATTAAGGCAAAGAAATAGATGAAAACAATCTCTAGTCTTCCTGGGTGGGAAAGACTAGAGATCTCATTAAGAAAATTAGAGATGCCAAGGGATCATTCCATACAAAGTGGGCACAATAAAGGACAGAAACAGTATGGCCCTAACAGAAGCAGAAGACATTGAGAAGACGTGGCAGAAATATGCAGAATTATATATAAAAAAAGATCTTAATCACCCAGATAACAACAATGGTGTGATCACTCACCTAAGGCCAGACATACTGGAGTGTGAAGTAGGTGGGATTTAAGCATCACTATGAACAAAGCTAGTTGATGTGATGAAATTCCACCTGAGCTATCTCAAATTCTAAAAGTTGATGCTGAAGAAAGTGCTACACTCAAAATATGTCAGCAAATTTAGAAAACTCAGCAATGGCCACAGAAATGAAAAGGTCAGATTTCATTCCAATTCCAAAGAAAGGCAATGCCAAAGAATGTTCAAACTATCACACAATTGCACTCATCTCACACACTAGCAAAATAATGCTCAAAATTCTCCAAGCCAGTCTTCAACAGTACGTGAACTGAGGTCTTCCAGATGTTCAAGCTGGATTTAGTAAAAGCAGAGGAAAATTGTCAGAGATCAAATTGCCAAAATCAGTTGGAACTCAGAAAAAGCAAGAGAATTCCAGAAAAATATCTATTTCTGATTCATTGACTATGCTAAAGTCTTTATTGACTACTTTATTGATTTATTGACTACACTAAAGCCTTTGACTGTGTGGATCACAACAAATTGTGGAAAATTCCTAAAGAGATAGAAATACCAGACCACCTGTCCTGCCTCCTGAGAAATCTGTATGCAGGTCAGGAAGCAACAGTTAGAACTGGACATGGAACAGTAGACTGGTTCCAAATCAGGAAAGGAGTATGTCAAGGCTGTACATTGTCACTCCACTTATTTAACTTATATGCAGAGTACATCATGAGAAATGCTGGTCTGGAGGAGGCAAAAGCTGGAATCAAGAATGCCGGGAGAAATATCAATAATCTCAGATACACAGATGACACTAGCCTTACTGCAGAAAGCAAAGAAGAGCTAAAGAGCCTCTTGATGAAAGTGAAAGAGGAGAGTGAAAAAGTTGGCTTAAAACTCAACATTCAAAAAGCAAAGATCATGGCATCTGGTCCCATCACTTCATGGCAAATAGATGGGGAAACAATGGAAATTTTCTTGGGCTCCAAAATCACTGCAGATGGTGACTATAGCCATGGAATTAAAAGATGCTTGCTGTTTCAAAGAAAAACTATGACTAAACTAGACAGCATATTAAAAATCAGAGACATTACTTTGCCAACAAAGGTCCGTCTAGTCAAGGCTATGATTTTACCAGTAGTCATGTATGGATGTGAGAGCTGGACTATACAGAAAGATGAGCACTGAAGAATTGATGCTTTTGAACTGTGGTGTTGGAGAAGACTCTTGTGAGTCCTTGGACTGCAGGGAGATCCAACCAGTCTATCCTAAAGGAGATAAGTCCTGAATGTTCATTAGAAGGACTGATTTTGAAGCTGAAACTCCAATACTTTGGCCACCTGATGCAGAGAACTGACTCACTGGAAAAGATCTTGATGCTGGGAAAGATTGAAGGTGGGAGGAGAAGGGGAGGACAGTGGATGAGATGGTTGGATGGCATCACAGTTTTTATGGACATGAGTTTGAGTAGCTCTTAGAGTTTGTGATGGACAGGGAGGCCTGCGTGCTGCAGTCCATGGGGTCACAAAGAGTGGGATAGTAATGGGTGACTGAACTAACTAACTAAATGTATGCAATTTATCACTGTCCCTAGAACATACTAATCACTGTGTTGTCATTAGGTAAAAAGACAAGGCAGCTGGCGAGGCAGAATTTTTATTTTTTTATTATTATGTGCTAAGTCATTTCGGTCATGTTCAACTCTTTGCAATCCTATAGACTGTACTCTGTCAGGATTCCCTGTCATTTCCTCTTCCATTTTATTATTATAGTTATTAGTAAATCCCAATATGATTGATACATGGCAAAAGAATACAGGAACCAGATGAAAGAGCTGCCACTGGCCTAAGCTGGAACTATCTGAATTACCAAATAAATAAAGAAGTGTCGGTATAGTCCCCAGTATAAGATAAATGCCCAATAGTCTACACTGATATAAATTCAAAATTACATAAATAAACACACATATCAGATACTGGGGATAGGCATATGTTTCTTGCAGAAGAATTTAAAATTATTATGTTTATATTTCAAGTTAAAGCTACCCACTCTTTAAGTGTGAGCTGCACATGAAATTATTTCCCCAAAGGTAAGCATGATAATGGGGAAGCAGGCTATCTTTTCCTGAGAAAAACCAAATACTACCTTAGCCAGCTGTACCAAGTTAGTAAGAACAGGGATAACTCGTGCTGATAATATGTTCTCTTATGATAAGAAAAGCCCTCTACCTCCACAATCTTTCTCCCCAAAACCAATAATCTCAGTATAATAATGATAAGAAAACATCACATGAATCCCAGCTGAGGGATGTACTACAGGATACCTGACTGCTGCTGCTGCTGCTGCTGCTGCTAAGTCACTTCAGTTGTGTCCGACTCTGCGACTCCATAGATAGCAGTCCACTAGGCTCCGCCATCCCTGGGATTCTCCTGGCAGGAACACTAAAGTGAGTTGCCATTGCCTTCTCCAATGCATTAAAGTGAAAAGTGAAAGTGAAGTCTCTCAGTCGTGTCCGACTCTTTGCTACCCCATGGACTGTAGCCTATAAGGCTCCTCCATCCATGGGATTTTCCAGGCAAGAGTACTGGAGTGGGGTGCCACTGCCTTCTCTGGGATACCTGACTAGTATTCCCCAAAATTCAAGGATATCAAAATCAATGAAAGTCTGGAAAACTGTCACAATCAAGAGGAGCCCTAAGGCATAATGGTGGCTAAATATAACATAGCATTTTTTATGAGACCTTGGAAGAGAAAAGGATATGGGGTATAATCAATGAAATCTGAATAAAGCATGGATTGTAGTTAATGAGAATGAATCGTTATTGGTCCATTAATTTTGACACATGCATCATATTAATGTAAGATGTTAATGACAGGGGAAAAATGTGTTGGTTATATGGAGATTCTCCCTGCTATCTCTGTAACTTTTTTCTTTGTGAACCTGAAACGTTATAAATTTTAAAAGCTTATTAAAATGCTGCAAAGTTTTTCTATGTCAAAGACATGGCCAAGAAAATAAAAACACAATGCTACAGAGTGTGACAAGCATTTGTAAACCATATATTCAGCAAAGCATTTGCATTAAATGTTTTTAAAGAACTCTCAAAACTAAGCATTGAAAATGCAACTCAACCTAAAAAGGGTAAACACTTTAGTGGGTATTTTATCAAATAAGGCTTCCCTGGTGGCTCAGACAGTAAAGCGTCTGCCTGCAATGCCGGAGACCCAGGTTCAATCCCTGGGTTGGAAAGATCACCTGGAGAAGGAAACAGCAACCCACTCCAGTATTCTTGCCTGGAAAATCCCATGGACAGAGGACCCTGGAAGGCTACAGTCCATGGGATCACAAAGAGTTGGACACAACTGAGCAACTTCACTTTCACTTTTCACTTTCACTATGAAATAAGATATATGCAAGCAAGGCAAATCGGCACATTAAAAGATATTTGATATCAACAGTCATCATGGTAATGCAAAATAAAGCCACACTGACATACCACTGCATGCCTATTAGAATGATTAGCATTAAAAATGTGGTTTCTGTGGTGGATCAGTGGGTACAGAATCCTCCTGCAATGCAGGACACCTAGGTTTGATCTCTGGGTAGGGGAGGACCCCTAGAGAAGGAAATGACAACCCACTCCAGTATTCTTTCCAAGAAAATCCCATGGACCGAGGAGCCTGGCAGACTACAGCCCATGGGGTCACAAAGAGTCAGACACAACTGAGTTTCTGAGCATATAGTATTAACAATAGTGAGACCATCAAGGAGCTGAGAGTTTGCAGAGCAATAGAGACTCTCATAATTTGCTGGTGAGAACATAGAATCATACATCCATGGTGTAAAACCATTTGGCAGTTTCTTATAATGTTAAATGCAATCCACAAGCTTCCCAGACAATAGTGATTAAGAACACACCTGTCAATGCAGGAGATGTAAAAGATGAAGATTCAATCCCTGAATTGGGAAAATACCATGGAGAAGGGCATGACAATCCACTCTAACCTTCTGGCTTGGAGAATCCCAAGGATAATGGAGCCTAGAGGGCTACAGTTCATAGAATCACAAAGAGTCAGAAAAATGCATGTATTTACTGTAGGGAAAAATAAACAATAGCAAACTCTGTTCATACTGTTCACGGGGTTAAAACTCAACATTCAGAAAACCAAGATCATCATATCTGGTCCCATTACTTCATGGCAGATAGATGGGGAAACAATAGAAACAGTGAAAGATTTATTTTCTTGGGTTCCTAAATCACTGCAGATGGTGACTGCAGCCATGGAATTAAAAGACACTTTCTCCTTGGAAAAAAAAAACTATGACAAACCTAGACAGCATATTACAAAGCAGAGCCATTACTTTTCCAACAAAGGTCCATCTAGTCAAGTCTATGCCTTTTCCAGTAGTCATGTATGGATGTAAGAGTTGGACTATAAAGAAAGCTGAGCACCGAAGAATGATGCTTTTGAACTGTGGTGTTGGAGAAGACTCTTGAGAGCCCCTTGGACTGCAAGGAGGTCCAGCCAGTAAACCTTAAAGAAATCAGTCCTGAATATCCATTGGAAGGACTGATGCTAAAGCTGAAACTCCAACACTTAGGTCATCTGAACTGAAGAACTGACTCATTTGGAAAGACCCTGATGCTGAGAAAGATTGAAGGCAGGAGGAAAAGGGGACGACAGAGGATGAGATGATTGGATGGCATCGCCCACTCAATGGACATGAGTTTGAGTAAACTCTGGGGGCTGGTGATGGACGGGGAGGCCTGGCATGCTGCAGTCCATGGGGTTGCAAAGAGTGGGACAAGACTGAGAAACTGAACTAACCGAACTGAAGACATTGGCAGGCAAATTGAAAGATAAGGGAATTAAAAGAGAAATGAAGGTTTAGAAAATTTGGAGAAAACCAGCGTATCTTGTCCACAAAGTAGAAGTGATGGAGGGAATTGATATGGTTGGAAAGTGGGAGGATGCAGATCTTCAGAGGCCCTACAAGCCAAAGAAAAGCAGGTGAAACCATCGGTGGGAAAATTCATTTTCTCAAGTGTTAAAAATCTCAGACTATAATATATCTTATTGCATCAAGACATTGCTTAAAGCTGCAATGCCCATTGGGTTTAATTTGTAAAATAGTGAAGTGCTGCCAAGCTTGTTTTATACTAGTTTATATGAAAAGAAAGATATATTTTTATTACCAAACTCTGTTACAGTGGCAAATATGTTCAGACCTAAATATTAATCACCAATATCACATATGCCATACATAGTTATACTCATAAATATGAAAATACAAATACATAAAGTGTACAAATTAAAGTGCATATGGTGTGTAAAATTTAGGAAATTATGAAATCCGGTGGCTGGAATGAAGTGTAATGGTCATCTCTTCCAAACTAGAATACTGCTTTTCAGGGCTTGTACATAAGATGATTTAGAAGCAACACAGATGGATATTGAAAACTTTAATAGCTATCAATTCATTTTAATATGCAATAGAAAACTAAGCTATTACTAGCATGCAAATGCCTAGATTTCATGAGTATACTCATTTAGGTTGAAGCCAAATAGTTTTTAAAGTAAATAAAAATTAAAATTGATTAAAAAAATAAAATTTTATAGCAAAAAATATGTGCACATGCCAATACATGCATAGCAGAAAAAAAACGTATATAAATATGGAGGCTTAAAAACTTGTTCTTATAAGGTACCTAGCAGATTTGTCTTAAGACAGCTTTTTTCATTGTTTATTTTTTTAGTTAGGTACACAGAAAGCCCTTCTTTCTGCTGAACTATAATTTTCAGCCATTGGCCATATGTAATTCTTCATGTAAATTAAAACGAATTGAATTCTTTTCTTGTGACCAATAGAAATTTGAGCATGAACTGGTTACAATGCAATTTTTTATGCTGGTGAAGATATAAAAGAGGTGTTATTATCACTACATTCAGCAGATAGTGCCTAATAAGGGGATGAATGTCGTTTTGGACTCAGTGTAGAAGTTCTGCTCACTAGAAGGAGACAAAGATCAGTAACATCCCTATTATTTTTCTTTATCTTCATCTTGTCCAACACCAAGACAGTGAAGAGAAAAATAGAGTTTCAGGAGACAGAGACTAGTCAGAGAAAGTCTAAAAACGTACAGGGTCATATACATAGAGAAGTCATTTCCCCACCCAACAGCTGAAAATACAGCTACTTATCCAAGTTCCTTATCTTTAGTGTGAGCCCACGCTATTCCACATTTATTATTTACCTTTCTTATTTGGTAAAAACAACCCCCCTATTCTCTATTTAAATATATTTTTATCTTGCCTAGGGGGATTTCAAGCATGTACTGTGATTATTCTAGTGTGAAGAATCATCAGAAAAGTGATGGACCTTAGCAAACGTCTCATTATCTAGGTTTCTTTTTCTTTCTATAAATGCCACACATTATACTTCCAGATATCTCTCAGGCTCAAAATCCAGATTCCTTAAATACCTAATCCCCTCTATTTCTGTCAGTTTGATCCTATAAATATTTCCTGTGATAGTTCAGACTGTACTCACCTGTGTTTTGTGGAAATTTTTCAGCCTATTCAACCTGGATTTCTTGTTTTTAGTCTTCTTGTTTACTAACAAATGTGGTCATAGAGAATTTAAAAAGCTAGGTTTAAGTATTCACTAAACACCACATTTCCTCGGCTGTCTGGGAAAGTTTCCCTGCCCTTTTCCACACCTATTCTCTATATTTAATTCCTGAATGAGATTCTGTAAATGTCAGTAGCATCAGCTAAAGGAAGGGTGATGAGGAGAAGAGCAAAAAGACAGAAGATGCTGATCACATTCCTCTTCCTGTATCGCACGTGTTTAGCCTGAAGCAAGCCAGAAAGAGATGCTGGGCTGGGAAAAATATTACTTTTAAAGGAAGTTATGAGTTTTAACTCTCACATTTGATGAGGCATTTTAATAGCTTAAATTTGATTATATTTGTGATAAACATTCATCAGTTGAATTAGAATTATATAGGTACTAGAGTAAACGTGTTTATCCTTACGTCTCCTCATTAAAGAGGGATAGTAAAACCTAAAATTACAAATACTAAAGAGGAAAAGGAGTACGTCAAGGCTGTGCATTGTCACCCTGCTTATTTAACTTCTATGAAGAATACATCATGATAAATGCTGGACTGGAAGAAATACAAGCTGGAATCAAGATTGCTGGGAGAAATATCAATNATTCTTTACCACTGGTGCCATTGGGAAGCCCCTGCAATGATTACTGAATACTGACCAGTCACGTGGAAAGTAAAACTCCAGATTTAGTGTGCCCAGAATCTGGTTTCACAATCATTTTGTTTGAAAAGGAGAATCTATACATACATGAAATAAATAAGAAGTCAACAATATGTCAAGTATTAAAGAAGGTATCTATATCCATATCTACCTCTCTCTGTCTATATATATGTGTTTATATATATATATGTATAAGTATGTGTATATATATATATGTATATAGATATATATTGTTTTATCTATCAGATCAGTTTACCTTGTAAGAGGCATAACTATTGGTTAGAAATCCTGATCCTTCTACCATTTGAAAAATAACTCACACAAACTGAACACTATTCATTTTTTGTATACATCAAAATTCCCAATGACTCAGCTCAAGTTTTAGAAACTAAGCCCTGTTTTCTGTTCTCTGTATCTTTTTACAAAAAAATTTAATTTCCAAACATAAAGAAGCATGAGCAGTTTCGAGCTTACCCAAAGGGCCTTCATTCACAGACTAAATCGAATTTAAATATGTAAATACCACATTTTTCTAAAACAGAAAAGAAAGCATAAACTATCCAGTAACTGCGCAGACTTCCCTGATTTACCAAATAACTCTAAGTGCCCTGTACTTGAATGGGAATAGTTAGGTGTCTCTGCAGTGGCTTCCCCAGTGGCACAGAGGTAAAGAATCCACGTGCCAATGCAGGAGATTTCAGAGGCGCCAGCCCTGGGGTGGAAAAGATGCTGGAGTTGTTGCTGATGTTTGGTAGCAAAGTAATGTCCAGTTCTTTCTGACCTCAGGGACTGCAGCATGCTAGGCTTCCCCATCCTCCACTATCTCCTGCAATTTGTTCAAATCCATGTCCATTGAGTCGGTGATGGCATCCAACCATCTTATCCTGATTCCTCCTTCTCTTTCTGCCCTCAATCTTCCCCAACATCACAATCTTATCCAATGAGTCGACTTTTCACATCAGGTGGCCAAAGGATATTGGAGCTTCAGCTTCAAAATCAGTTCTAGCAATGAATATTCAGGTTGATTTCCTTTAGAATTGAATTGCTTGTTCTCCCTGTTGTCCAAGGGACTCTCAAGAATTTTCTCCAGCACCACAATTCAGAAGTATCAGTTCTTTGGCACTCAGCCTTCTTTATGGTCCAACCCTCAAATCCAAGCATGACCACTGGGAAAACCAGAGCTTTGACTATACTAGCCATGGTCAGCAAGTGATGTCTCTGCTTTAAATATGTTACCTGCTGCTGCTGCTAAGTCACTTCAGTTGTGTCCAACTCTGTGTGACCCCATAGACAGCAGCCTACCAGGCTCCCCCATCCCTAGGATTCTCCAGGCAAGAACACTGGAGTGGGTTGCCATTTCCTTCTCCAATGCAGGAAAGTGAAAAGTGAAAGTGAAGTCACTCAGTCGTATCCGACTCCTAGCGACTCCACGGATTGCAACCCACCAGGCTCCTCTGCCCATGGGATTCTCCAGGCAAGAGTACTGGAGTGGGTTGCCGTTGCCTTCTCCAAACATGTTACCTAGGTTTGTCATAAATTTTCTTCCAGGAGCAAGTAACTTTTAATTAATTATATGGCTGCAGTCATGGTCTGCAGTAACTTTAGAGCCCAAGAAAATGAAATTGGTCACTGTCTCCACTTTTTTAATCTATTTGCCATCAAGTGATGGGACTAAGTGCCACGACCTTAGTTTTTTGAATGCTGAGTTATAAGCCAAATTTTTTCACTCTTTACTTTACTTTTCTTTTGAGAAAACAAAAGAAGCAAAAATAAAAGGAGGAAAGGAAAGATATATCCATATGAATACAGAGTTCCAAATAATAGCAGGGAGAGAAAAGAAAGCTTTCCTAAGTGGTCAATGCAAAGAAATAGAGGGAAAATATGGAATGGGTAAGACTAGAAATCTCTTCAAGAAAATTAGAGATATCAAGTGACTATTTCATGCAAAGGTGGGCACAATAAAGGACAGAAATGGTATGGACCTAACAAAAGCAGAAGATATTCAGAAAAAGTGGCAAATATACACAGAAGAATTGTACAAAAAAAAAAGATCTTAATGACTAAGATAACCATGATGGTGTGATCACTCACCTATAGCGAGGCATACTGGAGAACGAATTCAAGGGGGCCTTAGAATACACCACTACAGACAAAGCAAGTAGAAGTGATGAAATTCCAGCTAAAAGATGATTCTGTGAAAGTGTTGCACTTAATATGTCAGCAAATTCAGAAAACTCTGCAGTGGCAACAGAACTGGAAAAGGTCAGTTTTCATTTCAATCCAAAGACAGGCAATGCCAAAGAATGTTCAATCTACTGCACAATTGCACTCATTTCACACGCTAGCAAAGTAATGCTCAAAATTCTCCAAGCGAGGCTTCAACAGTATGTGAACTAAGAACCCCCAGATGTTCAAGCTGGGTTTAGAAAAGGCAGAGGAACCAGAGATTAAATTGCGAACATCCATTGGATCATAGGAAAAAAACCAAGAGAATTTCAGAAAAACATCTGCTTCATTGTGTATACTAAAGTCTTGTGTGGATCACAACAAACTGGAAAATTCTTAAAGAGATATGAATACCAGACCACCATACCTGCCTCCTGAGAAACCTGCTCTCAGGTTAAGAAGAAACAGTTAAAATTGGATGTGAAACAACTACTGATTCCAAATTGGGAAAGGAGTCCGTCAAGGCTGGATATCGTCTCCCTGCTTATTTAACTTCTATGCAGAGTACATCATGCAAAACGCCAGGCTGGATGAAGCAGAAGCTGGAATCCAGACTGCCAGGAGAAATATCAAGAACCTCAGATATGCAGATGACACCACCCTTATGGCAGAAAGTGAAGAGGAACTAAAAAGCCTCCTGATGAAAGTGGAAGTGGAGAGTGAAAAAGTTGGCTTAAAGCTCAGTATTCAGAAAACTAAGATCATGGCTTCTGGCCACATCACTTCATGGCAAATAGATGGAGAAATAGTGGAAACAGTGGCAGACTATTTTCTTGGGCTCCAAAATCATTGTATATGGTGACTGTAGCCAAAAAATTAAAAGATGCTTCCTCCTTCAAAGAAAAGCTATGACAAACCTCAACGACATATTCAAAAGCAGAGACGTTACTTTGCCAACAAAGGTATATGTACTCAAATCTATGGCTTTTCCAGTGGTCATATATAGATGTGAGTTGGACCATAAAGAAGACTGAGTGTGGGAGACTTGATGCTTTTGAACTGTGGTGTTGGAGAAGATTCTTGAAAATCCCTTGGGCTGCAAAGATACCAAACCAATCAATCCTAATGAAATAAATCCTTAATATTCATTGAATGAATTTCAATGAAAATTAATGAATATTCATTGGAAGAACTGATGCAAGAAGCTCACTCATTAGAAAAGACCCAGATGCTGGGAAAGATCGAATGCAGGAGAAGAAGTGGAAAACAGAGGGTGAGATGGTTGGATCACACCACTGACTCAATGGACATGAATTTGAGCAAGCTCCATATAATTGTGAAGGACAGAGAAGCCTGGCGTGCTGCAGTCCATGGGGTCACAAAGAGTCAGACACAACTGAGTGACTGAACAACAACTCTCTATGTAAGTTAAATAAACAAGGTGACAATACAGAGCCTGTGGGAAATGGCTACCTACTCCAATATTCTTGCCTGGAAAATTCCAGACAGAAGACCCTGGTAGGCTACAGTCTGTGTCATCACAAAGAGCCACACATGACTGAGCATATGAGCTTGTCACTGAATATCCCTATAACCTTGGAAAAGTCACATGTACTCTTTAAGTCTTAATCTCTTCCTTTGTAAATGTGAAGGACTAGAACTATATTATCTTTATGGTAATATAGATAGCCATTTACAATATAATTTTACGATAATTATTTGGGTTCCCTTCTTCAAGAAACTATCCATGTCTCAGTGTGTAATATATAGTTCAACTTCTTACTGTTTCAAGCCAGTCTATAAGGAATAACAAGTAACAAACCCATGCTACTGAACAAAACTGTAACCTATCCAAAAAAAAAAAGCTTAGCATTCAGAATATGCTTACAGGAAGTACAGTTCTTCCTCATTGCATATTCTCCAAATGATACTGCCTTTTTTTTAACATCAACATGGTATTAATCACACTGTGGAATACAGATTCTAGGGAAAGTCTGCTAGTCCTCTCCTGCAGCTTCACAAAAAGGACGTTCCTCTCATCCAAGTCATTCCAAAGGTGACAAATATTACAGATGCTGAATTTATGGGAGCGCTTGCTCCCTGTTTATTAACTCATCCATCTTGTGAGAAATAAAAGGACCAAACAGTGAGACAAGTGGGCTTTTCTTATCCTGTCAGCTCAATGATGTTTTAAAGTAATCAATATCTATAATTACTAAATCCTGCCAAGAAAACTTAACCCTTCACTGTCTCATTGCTGCCTACCCAGTTCCTAACATGACAGGACAAGTAAATTCATAGTTAATNTCCATCTTGTGAGAAATAAAAGGACCAAACAGTGAGACAAGTGGGCTTTTCTTATCCTGTCAGCTCAATGATGTTTTAAAGTGATCAATATCTATAATTACTAAATCCTGCCAAGAAAACTTAACCCTTCACTGTCTCATTGCTGCCTACCCAGTTCCTAACATGACAGGACAAGTAAATTCATAGTTAATAAGAAAGAACACAGCTTCAATTGTCAATTGATTTCTTTCACCGAATCCATAAATATACACTTACATCACATCCTGTCTTACTTAAAATATATTTGTGTGTTGGACGCTTAAACTGAGGCCTATGTAAAAAGCAGACCCTGTGTTCCTAAGTGTCCTGTCTTGATATACAGAATACTAGAGGTGATCTTATGATTTCAAGGTCTGGCAGATTCAACGCTGAGATCTGACAGACTGAAGTAGTTAGTCTTAGGGTCATATTGGAGAGAAAAAACTATAATTATCTCCAAAGAGATAAAAAGCATAGGCGATCTGAGTTGAAGCAATTTTTTAACTAAATTCTAGTCCTCAAAATAAAGCAAATTACACCTTTGTTAAGTGAAAAAGTGCAAATAATAAATGTGAGGGTGCAAATCCATGAAAGAGGAAACAAGAAGATAATATGGAAAGTCACACAGACCAAAATTGTTTCTTTGAAAGATCTTTTGAAAATACATAACTCCTAGTAAGATTGATCAGGGAAAAAAAAAAGAGTGAGAGAGAAAACATAATTTCCATATCAGAAATCAAAAAGAGAACAAAAGCAAAGATTCTACAGATATTAAAAAGGTAAAGAAGAGCTATTCTTAGCAATTTTTCTCAGCAAATGAAACAAGGTAGACAAATTAATTGTAAAGCAGAGAAATACAAAATCAAAATAACCCAGTAATAGCACTTCCCTGGTGGCCCAGTGGTTAAGAATCCACCTTCCCATGTAGGGACCCAAGTTCCACTCTTGGTCCAGGAACGAAGACCCCACGCCGTGGGCAACTAAGCCTGTGAGCAGCAACCGCTGGGCCCGCATGATCTGGAGGCCGTGCACCACAACCAGAGTAGCTGCTCAGCACAGTAAAGACCCAGGCAGCCTAAAGCCGAAGAAGAAAAAGAAACAAAGTATTAACTGAAGAAATTGAGAGTATAAATTTTAAAATGTTTCACTGAGATGCCTCCAGGCCTATAGCTCCAAGACTTCTCTAGTGCATTCTGACAAACACACAAGGAAGAAATAACAGTAACAAGGCAGAAACCCTTTCAAATAGTTTAGGATGAAGAACCTCCTTTTATGAACCCACAAATACAAATCTGAAAAGTTAACTTAGAAAAAGACAGTGATAGATCGGTACCGTCATTAGTATAGACACATACATGCTTAAGAAAATAGCATGTACAGGAATAGAACAAGATGCAAACAAGGAAGGGGGTCAAGCAGGCTTTATTCTCAGACTGCAAGGTTAATTAAGTCTAAAAGTCAGGCAATATAACAAGCAGCATTTAAAGAACGAAAGGGAAAACCATATTATCATCTCCACAGATTCAGTAGAAGCATGTGACAAAAGAAGAAATGCCTTTGTTAGAGAAAACAAGTAATCTTGTCAGTTGAAGAATGAATAAGCTAAACACAGAGTTACGATACGATCCAGGTATATGACCTAGGTATATAGACTAGAAAATTGAAAATATTTGTCAATTAAAAAAATTGTACACAAGTTTTCCCAGCAGCATTATTCCTAAGAGCAAAACAGTGGAAACATATGTCTATNAATCTTGTCAGTTGAAGAATGAATAAGCTAAACACAGAGTTACGATACGATCCAGGTATATGACCTAGGTATATAGACTAGAAAATTGAAAATATTTGTCAATTAAAAAAATTGTACACAAGTTTTCCCAGCAGCATTATTCCTAAGAGCAAAACAGTGGAAACATATGTCTATAGGCCTATAAGTGAAAAGACAGTTTGTGGTCTGTGGAATGGGATATTATTTGACTGTAAAAAAGAAATGAAGTACAATGCAGGTCACATGGACAGGCCTTGTGAACATGCTAAGCGAAAAAATCAACACAAAAAGCCACCAATATGAAATTTACAGAATGTCAAAAATCCATAGAGGCATAAATCCAAAAGTGGTTGACATAATCAGTGGGTAAGAATGGGAAAGGGGATTACCTGAGATTCTCTTGGGATAACTAAAGTGTTTTAATATGATATAGTGGCATTACTTGTTGTGTAACTCTGAATATAATAATCAATACTGAATCGTACACTTTGAAGTGTGAATTTTATGTGAGTTATATTTTAATAAGCTGTTTATTTTTAAAAACTGTATATCTATGTACTAACAGTGAACATGTGGAGGCCAAAATTAAAAATAAAATAGTATTACAAATGCTCCAAAATACATGAAAGCTAGGTATTATTAAAATATGTTAATTTTTAACATGTTCTAGCAAAGTTCTGAAAAAAGAAATTTTAGAAATACCCATGTAAATGGAGAGACCATATTTATGGATTGGAAAGTTCAATATTGAAGATAAGTCTATTTTTACCACATTGATCTTTTATAGAGACAAACAAGGTTTTTGATAAACTTTATATATTGCTATAGACTCAAGAATAATTCAAATAATTGTGTCAAGCGGGTAAGTGTCCCTCCCATCCTTGCACAGAAACATTCATATCAAAATCTCCAGAAACTATGACTATGTTGGATACTGAGGGAATTAAAGCTGCGGATGGAAGTGAGGAGGCTAACTGGCTGACTTTGAGAGGAAATTAACACACACTCTGGCAATTGTGTGATTGGGTGTTTATCTCAGAAAAACAAAAAAGTTAGTCCACAAAAATACGTGCACACTAACATCTATANCTATGACTATGTTGGATACTGAGGGAATTAAAGCTGCGGATGGAAGTGAGGAGGCTAACTGGCTGACTTTGAGAGGAAATTAACACACACTCTGGCAATTGTGTGATTGGGTGTTTATCTCAGAAAAACAAAAAAGTTAGTCCACAAAAATACGTGCACACTAACATCTATAGCAGCTCGATTTGCTATATTCCCAAATTGGAAATATCCAAAATGTCCTTAATTTGGTCCATANGGAGTCTCATAGTTCATACGCTTCAAGAACTACAGATTTTACTTGTAGTTTGATAAATAGCTCTCATTTCGATCCACTGAAAATTGTTAAGGATTTCGATAAAAGATTTGGCTCATTGGTGACTAATGGTCCTAAGAATTCTGAAATTTACTTTAGTATTTCCGTATGCGTATCTAAAGTCTATCCAAAGTCTGCAAGTACTGCGGAAGCTTAAGCAATATTAGCAATCCCTATTTGTCACTGGGGCCTTGAGTGTGTTTCCAAATGTGATGAATGAGGTGGATGAAAGTGAAGGGCCTCAGGTTCTCTAAGGGAGGATCAGCTCTGCAGACAAGTGATGGTCCAGATGCCCCCATGGGCCTCCTCTGGGAGCGAGGTTTGAAGCCACTGTCACCTTNAATCCCTATTTGTCACTGGGGCCTTGAGTGTGTTTCCAAATGTGATGAATGAGGTGGATGAAAGTGAAGGGCCTCAGGTTCTCTAAGGGAGGATCAGCTCTGCAGACAAGTGATGGTCCAGATGCCCCCATGGGCCTCCTCTGGGAGCGAGGTTTGAAGCCACTGTCACCTTTCACTAGAAACAAAGCAGTTATCCTTAGGCCTTGGTCTTCCAATGAAGCACAATATTTCTGCACTTTAGTTCCTTTTGTTTTTATTGAATTGAATCACAATGATTCACCTCTGCACACCTACACATAAAAACATCCAGTTGCTGCATTTGGAGATTTGTGAAACTGAATAGTTCATAAATTTGATTAAAGAAGGTTTTCAAATGCATATTCACTCTTATTAAAAAAAAAAAGACTTTATTGTAACATGGTAGTCTGTCCTTGTATGGCAGTAAAGAACAGCAGAATCTAAAACAGCATTATCAAACAACTATACTTCAATAAAAATTAAATCGAAAAGAACCTATGAAAAATCCCATGACTACTTACACAACCCCACTAGTGAGAACAGACAAAAAATATGTTTGGAGACGCTATTGCCCTTACACATATTCAAAAGTGACCTTAATACAAACACATGTTTCCCACCTCCTAACTAAATTTCTCTGACACTCCATTTACTTCACTAATCTTAAAAACACACCTTACAAAGTTACAATTCATTAGATCTGTGACTGCTTAATATGAAGGACATCTGGGAATGGGTTCACTTAACATCTGGGACATATCATGTCATTAATCAAAAAAAGCTGATGAATCCCTGAGTATTCAACATGGCTGGACTTCACAGACCCATGGATCATTGCATGGGTGACTACATGTGTGTGCAGACATGTCAGAGTGCACGCACACATGTGCACACACACACAAACACACCAGTCAAAGACTGAGAATTTTGGATAGATGAAAAAATAGACAAGAAATGAAACAANACGGGGACTTTCAGATGCTTCATATTTTTCTGCTGATACAGTGGGAAACACGAGACTCCCTGTACTCTCCCCTTACTTTGCTCTCAGAACCCACTTTTGACACTGCTTATGACGTTCTGCACTGCTTATATTCAGGCACCTTCCATCCTCAGGAGGGAAATGCAATTGATATCAGGTATCAATTTTGGGAATGCCTAAAACCATGAAACAGTTAAAGCATAATTTATCATTCAGATAAGCAAAAGCACTCACCTAATTCATAGGTATCTCCTCAAGGGTCAAAGGCGGAAGTTTTTATTACTAAGCTTTGTAGCAGCTAATTCAAGTCCTATGGTCAGAATTGTGGTGATGGGCCAAGATATCACGTGAAGAGACTGCCAACTGCAGCTTCTGTTATTGCACTTGTCAAAATATCCCGGTGGGATGGAAGATTTATTAGAATTTTCTTTCCAGATAAATCCCTGTTGTGAATCAAATTATTCGTTTTCGTATTAAACTGGATCTTAAGTGACAATCCTGGAGTTGCTTAAAAGTTGTTATGAAGAGACGTCATATATTTTCATAACAAAATCAAGATGCCCCCAAAATCAAATGAATGGAAAATGTGTTTTGTAGTTTGACTTTTCACTGTTTACATGAGTTGACTTTCACGGAGTCTCATAGTTCATACGCTTCAAGAACTACAGATTTTACTTGTAGTTTGATAAATAGCTCTCATTTCGATCCACTGAAAATTGTTAAGGATTTCGGTAAAAGATTTGGCTCATTGGTGACTAATGGTCCTAAGAATTCTGAAATTTACTTTAGTATTTCCGTATGCNTAGTTCATACGCTTCAAGAACTACAGATTTTACTTGTAGTTTGATAAATAGCTCTCATTTCGATCCACTGAAAATTGTTAAGGATTTCGGTAAAAGATTTGGCTCATTGGTGACTAATGGTCCTAAGAATTCTGAAATTTACTTTAGTATTTCCGTATGCATATCTAAAGTCTATCCAAAGTCTGCAAGTACTGCGGAAGCTTAAGCAATATTAGCGATCCCTATTTGTCACTGGGGCCTTGAGTGTGTTTCCAAATGTGATGAATGAGGTGGATGAAAATGAAGGGCCTCAGGTTCTCTAAGGGAGGATCAGCTCTGTAGACAAGTGATGGTCCAGATGCCCCCATGGGCCTCCTCTGGGAGTGAGGTTTGAAGCCACTGTCACCTTTCACTAGAAACAAAGCAGTTATCCTTAGGCCTTGGTCTTCCAATGAAGCACAATATTTCTGCACTTTAGTTCCTTTTGTTTTTATTGAATTGAATCACAATGATTCACCTCTGCACACNCCCCCATGGGCCTCCTCTGGGAGTGAGGTTTGAAGCCACTGTCACCTTTCACTAGAAACAAAGCAGTTATCCTTAGGCCTTGGTCTTCCAATGAAGCACAATATTTCTGCACTTTAGTTCCTTTTGTTTTTATTGAATTGAATCACAATGATTCACCTCTGCACACCTACACATAAAAACATCCAGTTGCTGCATTTGGAGATTTGTGAAACTGAATAGTTCATAAATTTGATTAAAGAAGGTTTTCAAATGCATATTCACTCTTATTAAAAAAAAAAGACTTTATTGTAACATGGTAGTCTGTCCTTGTATGGCAGTAAAGAACAGCAGAAACTAAAACAGCATTATAAAACAACAATACTTCAATAAAAATTAAATCGAAAAGAACCTATGAAAAATCCCATGACTACTTACACAACCCCACTAATGAGAGCAGACAAAAAATATGTTTGGAGACGCTATTGCCCTTACACATATTCAAAAGTGACCTTAATACAAACACATGTTTCCCACCTCCTAACTAAATTTCTCTGACACTCCATTTACTTCACTAATCTTAAAAACACACCTTACAAAGTTACAATTCATTAGATCTGTGACTGCTTAATATGAAGGACATCTGGGAATGGGTTCACTTAACATCTGGGACATATCATGTCATTAATCAAAAAAAGCTGATGAATCCCTGAGTATTCAACATGGCTGGACTTCACAGACCCATGGATCATTGCATGGGTGACTACATGTGTGTGCAGACATGTCAGAGTGCACGCACACATGTGCACACACACACAAACACACCAGTCAAAGACTGAGAATTTTGGATAGATGAAAAAATAGACAAGAAATGAAACAAAGAAAAATACTTTTACACAGGATCATGTCATTATACTATTTATAGTATGTGCCACATACAAGGGGAAGCACACACACAGTAAAGTTCAAGTTCCCACACATGTGGCTTTGATGCCACATAACTTGGGTCCTGATTTTCTATCAGACTCGTTGCCTGTCATACCTCCTTCGGTATACTGTGGTACAGTAACATTAGCCTTTTTTCCCCAGAATCTATGAAACTCACATGTCTCTCTTGCATGTGAACCTTGACTGCTCCCTTAGCATGAATTTTCTGGTTCCAAGTTTTCACTTGGTCAATTCTCCTTATGCAGCTCGGACAAAATGCTTTCTTCCCAGAGATGTCACTTTGCCTAAAGTTTTCTGTCATCATAACTGAAGCAGCTGACCTCATGAAGTCATCCCTACTCACCATGTCAACCCTGTGTGATTACCTTCATGGCACTTGATGCTATTGTAAAGTATTCTGTTTGTTTAATGATGTATTTTCTTTCTCTTCTGTGTTAGGTTGTTAGCACTGTGTGAGCAAGTATCCTGACTTCTTATTCCCTGCTGTATACCTCGATGTAGGATATAGCAGGCACTCAATAAATATGTTTAAATATATTAACATATTAATAACAGCTAACAGATATTGTAACAGAACTGGTTGTATATATTTGTTGAATGTTACAGCCAGGTTTTGTTGAGGCTCCTTAGTTCCCTGCATGCACCCCAAAACATGGTTAGTTCAGACTTAGTCACATTCAGTCAGACCTTAGAGGAATTACTCTTAAAGGCAGACTGACTGAGGAGTCTCCCAGTTCAGTAAGAAAAGGCTAAAAAGATTAATATCTCATCAAAGACTCCATTAAACTTGCCACAGACTTCGGTGCNCCTGCATGCACCCCAAAACATGGTTAGTTCAGACTTAGTCACATTCAGTCAGACCTTAGAGGAATTACTCTTAAAGGCAGACTGACTGAGGAGTCTCCCAGTTCAGTAAGAAAAGGCTAAAAAGATTAATATCTCATCAAAGACTCCATTAAACTTGCCACAGACTTCGGTGCACCCTGACGTTAAATGATGATGCTGTTCACCGCTGGCTTTACTTTGTCATGGCTTTGCTTAAAATGATAGCTTCATCGTAGCGCCAAAGGGGCAGATGATAGATGAACAGAACAATCAGGGATTTCTGCCTTATAGTCTTCTGTCCAGAAGAAGAGAAACTGGAGGGTTTTGGATTCGTCATAGTTACTTGGGAAAAGATTTTGAATCACCAGTAGTTACAAAATATTTTGCTAGAGCAATGGAAACGAAAAGTCCTTGCATCATTACCTTGTGATATCATTCTTGGCAAATCCGTGGCCTCAAATATCTAGAAAGTAGGAAAGAAACTAAATGTTTTATAGGGTTAAAAATGAGACAAATCAGCACAGCAGCTGACACACAGTCTTAATTTTAGCAAATCAACAAGACCACTAGGAACCTCTCCGTTTTGAGTCTCTCGCTCTCCACCAGGGAAATCCGTCTGGAGCTCCCTGGGACGTCTGAGGTCTACTCTCTCCTCTTCCTTGTTACTTTTTGAAAGACATAGTTAAGCCCAAGGAAAACAAATCCCCAACAAGATATATTTCAAGCCTGACCTACTTCTGACTAGGCCACCTGAGCATTTCAAGTACATATTGACTCTGCCAGATTAATCTCATTTTGAGCAGTTATTTTGAGCAGACGTGTAGATGTCAGAACATTAAACCAAACAAACCCAGTAACATAATTGCACTTTAAGGTCTTAGACCCAGACTGACTTCCCAGGGTAAATTTACATATTATATTCTTGATGATTTGCTCTCCCTCTTATCACACTTTAAAATAAGTAAACTTTCATGTTGGAAAAATTATCGTGTAGTCCATAAAACTGTTCTTTTCAAAAATAGTTTGGGGCTTGTCATGGAGCTAGATGGCTCAGAAGATCAACGTCTTTTGTCAATTACTCTGCGTATAGCTTCAATAAGGAAGTTTCAAAATAAAATCTTCCCTAAGTAAACTGTATTAAGGTGTAAAGAAGACGCATTTGTGTACTCTCTGTAGTTACACTTTCATTTAAATTGGCAAATCGCTACACAGGTTATCCTAACAGATCCATACATCAGTTAACCTCCCAGAGCTTACCAGCCTGAAGAACACATAATATGATACTCACAGACAGAAAATACTGCAAAGAGAACTATGGACTGGGGGTGCAACAGGAAGCAGATATTGCTGAGCGTGTGTCTGGTCTCTCAATGCTCACTTCTTACTACTTTATCTATAGCAGTAGCCAAGACAATCATTCTATGAAATGAATATTTTTAAGATATACTGAAAATCCCGGAGTAAACATTTCTTGTATCCATTTCCATTTGTAAGACGTGGGAAGAGTATCAAGAATATTTAAAGTCTTCTTGTTACCGCTATTAAATATGAGGTATGATTCGAATAGGATTGCGAGATGTCAGATTAATTGGAAAAGTGATAATTAATGATTTCTATTTATTCTTACATGACATTGCTTGTTTTCATTCTCCTCATATCTACCTTAAATCCATAGAACATTACCCCTCTTGACGATCATATCATTTATAAAGTCCCGTATCATAATTTTCCATATAAACACGTATCTCTTTATCTTTCTTCTAAATTTTAGCTGCTTTGTCTTTATCTCTACCTTAGGATATACTTAAGTCTTTGTAATAATTCAATCAGTTATTTAATAAGTTTTAAAAGCTCCTTCTGTGACAATTGTTTTTCAGTCTCTGAGGAGACAGTGATTGAAAAGAGAGACAATATGCCTGCTTATGTGAAACTTCCTTTATAGCAAGGAGAGGCAATGAAAAAAGAGAAAGGTAAAGGAGAACGAAGGAAAAAAATGAAGACAGAAAAGGAATAAAATAAAGGGGAAATTCTGAAAGAAAGAAAGGAGGTAATACAAATGTAGGAAAGAATACTAAAACTACCTAACAGTGTAAGTACTGTATAAAGAAGTGAATTAATGTGAGCATGGCTCTGGTGGATCAGGCAGTACAGAATCTGCCCACAGTGCAGGAGACCTGGGTTTAATCTGGGTCAGGAAGATCCCCTGGAGAAAGGCATGGCTACCCACACTAGTCTTCTTGCCTGGAGAATTCCAGGGACAGAGGAGCTTCGCAGGTTACAGTCCATGGGGTCACAAAGAGTAGGACATGACTGGGCCACTAACACTTTCCCTATGACTTTTCAATAAGGATAGTAGCTGGGTGACCACTTGAGATTGAAGGATATGGTCAAAGCTTGTTAAGGAAAAATGCAACCTGATACGTTTTTAGTCAGGGAGATTTTACTGAAGATTATTTAATAAGAATATTTCAATAGGGAAGAGAAAGCAAGTTCAATTACAAATACAGAGAGACAGCTGGAGGTCTGAAGCCAATGAGTGGAGGGAAGGGAGCAGTGAGTGGAAAGGACTAAAATGGACGTCAAGTGTAAGAAGATTATTGCCAGACTGACTGGAGAGGATTCTTGCTGAAGGCAGGACAAGGCACTCAGATACCAACGGTCAGTTTTTCTGTCTAAACTGGCTTACTAGGATTCTTGCTAAAACTGGGCTAGGTGGGACAAGCAAGAACTGGGACTAAGATGAATACTTGTTGAGATGAGACCTCAGAGGAGCTTGTCTAAAGTTTGATCAAGGGTAGCATCTTTGTCAGCCTCTTTCTGGGTAAATTTAAGTAGTTAAGTTGGAGCTAAAGACCTAAACATTAACTAAGGCCAGTCAAGCAAATAATAAAGTTAAGAATGTTACAGACAGAGAACAGCTAGAATAGGTGTTCCCAGAAAGAAGCATTGTGTGTGTGTGTGTGTGTGCATGTGTGTGCATGTGTGTGCATGTGTTAGTCACTCAGTCGTGTCTGACTCTTTGCCACCCTGTGGACTGTAGCCCACCAGGATCTTCTGTCCATGGGATTCTCCAGGCAAGAATACTGGACTGGGTGGCCATTCCCTTCTCCAGGGGATCTTCGCAACCTAGGAATCAAGCCTGGGTCTCCTTCATTGCGGGAGGATTCTTTCCCGTCTGAGCCACCAGGGAAAGAAGCAGGGTAACTGGAGCTGAATGATCGCGGTAGGCAGTATCTATGAGTGGGTGCCTGCCAAGTCTCTTTAGTCATGTCTGACTCTATGTGATCCATGAACTGTAAACCGCCAGGCTCCTCTGTCCATGGGATTGTCCAGGTGAGAATACTAGGGTGGGTTTCCATGCCTCCTCCAAGACATCTTCCCGACCCAGGGATCCAACCTGCAACCCTTGCATCTCCTGCACTGACAGGCGGATTCTTTACCACGAGGCCACCATGCGAGCCCAGGCAATATCTATAAACCAGAGGAAACATTTTGGGCAGATTTATTACATGTGTTGAGAGAATAATCATTCTCCAAAAATAGGATTTGCATCAAATGTAGAGAATTAGGGAAAATCAAAGATCAGGTATATCTTATAGACTGCAGTCTTGAAGAAACTTGGTAAATGGTGGTAAAATTGGCTGAAGTTGAGAGACTGTGGAGAAAACAGATGTGTAAAGAAATCTTAGATTTTATTCGGTTTGAGGCACCGTATGCAATCTTAATGAGAAGGTCAGTTGGGCAGTTAGAGATATTCATCGGGATTTCCTGGAGGTGGTCCAGGACTTCAGACGTGTGTAGAAGTCATGAGAAATAGATTTTCCTTAATGCCTCAAATCAAATGATGCCACATAGAGAAAGATATGCCACATAGAAGAGGGCATAGGACAAAGATTATAGGCACCAGGACACTGAGCGGGCTTCCCTCATAGCACAGGCAGTCCAGGAGACCCAGGTTTGATTCCTGGTTTGGGAAGATCCCCTGGAGAAGAGAAATGGCAGTCCACTCCAGTACTCTTGCCTGGAGAATTCCGTGGACAGAGGAGCCTGGTGGGCTGCAGTCCATGGGGTCGCAAGAGTTGGACACGACTTAGCGACTAAACCACCACCAGGACAATGAGCAGGCTTCCCTCATAGCTCAGGTGGTAGAGAATCTGCCAGCTGTGCAGGAGACCCAGGTTCAATNTCAATGACCACACCATCATGATTATCTGGGTCATGAAGATCTTTTTTAATACAGTTCTTCTGTCTGTTCTTGCACCTCTTCTTAGTATCTTCTGCTTCTGTTAGACCCATACCTTTTCTGTCGTTTATTGTGCCCATCTTTGCATGAAATGTTCCCTTGGTGTCTTTAACTTTCTCTAGTCTTTTCCATTCTATTGTTTTCCTCTGTTTCTTTGCATTGAGCCCTGAGGAATGCTTTCTTATCTCTCCATGCTATTCTCTGGAACTCTGCATTCAAATGGGTATATCTTTTCTCCTTTGCCTTTTGCCTCTCTTCTTTTCATAGCTGTTTGTAAGGCCTCCTCAGACAACCATTTTGCTTTTTGCATTTCTTTTTCTTGGGGATGGTTTTGACCCCTGCCTCCTATACAATATCGTGAACCTCCGTCCAGAGTTCATCAGGCCCTCTGTCTGTCAGATCTAATCTCTTGCATCTACTGCTCACTTCCATTGTATAATCATAAGGGATTTGATTCAGGTCATACCTGAATGGTCTAGTGGCNTTTCTTGGGGATGGTTTTGACCCCTGCCTCCTATACAATATCGTGAACCTCCGTCCAGAGTTCATCAGGCCCTCTGTCTGTCAGATCTAATCTCTTGCATCTACTGCTCACTTCCATTGTATAATCATAAGGGATTTGATTCAGGTCATACCTGAATGGTCTAGTGGCTTTCCCCCACTTTCTTCCATTTAAGTCTGAATTTGGCAATAAGGAGTTCATGATCTGAGCCACAGTCAGCTCCTGGTCTTGTTTTTGCTGACTGTATACAGCTTCTCCATCTTTGGCTGCAAAGAATATAATCAAACTGATTTCAGTATTGAACATCTGGTGATGTCCATGTGTAGTCTTCTCTTGTGTTGTTGGAAGAAGGTGTTTATTATGACCAGCACGTTTTCTTGGCAAAACTCTATTAGCCTTTACCCTGCTCCATTCTGTACTCCAAGGCCGAATTTGCCCGTTACTCCAGGTATCTCTGTACTCCTATTTTTGCAGTCCAGTCCCCTATAATGAAAAGGATATCTTTTGTGGGTGTTACTTCTAGAAGGTCTTGTAGGTCATCATAGAACTGTTCAACTTCAGCTTCTTCAGCATTACTGTTCGGGGCATAGACTTGGATTACCATGATATTGTTTTTCAGATTACATCCAAGTACTGCATTTCAGACTCTTTTGTTGAGTATGATGATTTTAACTTCACTCCAAACAATTTTGTTAATTATATTTTGATAGCTATTATATCAGCATTCATATAAAAATGTATCAAAATTGTTGAATTTTTCTGTAGCCATTTTAATCGTGAAGATGAAAGAAAAAAGTAACATTTTGACATATTATGCTTTGTTATTTAACAAAGGTAAAAGAACAAGTGAATGCCCCCCCCCAAAAAAAAAAGATTTGTGCCATGTGTAGAAGGTGCTCTGACTGATCCAATGTGTTAAAAGAGATTGGTGAAGTTTCACGCTGGAGGTTTTGTGCCAGATAATGCTCCAAGGTCAGATAGACTAGTGGAATTTGATAGCAATCAAATTGAGACATTAATTGAGAAAAATCAATATTATGCCATGTGGGAGATAGGCAACATACTCAAAATATTCAAGTCAAGCTTTCAAAATCATTTGCATGTAGTTGATTGTATTTATATGATGTTGGGCTCCACATAAGTTCAGTGAAAGAAACTTAACTGAATTTCCACATGTAATTTTTCCCCATAAACATAAAGAAAACTTTCTATTTTTAAAACAAATTGTGATGGAAGATTAAAAGTGAGTATTGTACAATAATGTGGAATGAAAGAGATCCGGAGTCAAGCAAAATGAGCTATCAACAGCCACACCAAAGGCAGGTCTTCATCCAAAGAGTGTGATGTTGCGTATATGATGGGATTGGAAGGGTGTCCTCTATTATGAGCTCCTTATGGAAAAGCAAATAGTTAATTCCAACAAGTACTGCTGCCAATTAGATCAACTGAAGGTAACAGTAAAAAGCATCCAGAATTACTCAATAAAAGCAGATAATCTCCCATAAGGAAAACTCAAGACCACATGTTTTTTTAATGATCAGGCAAAAACTTACAACTTTGCTGGGGAGTTCTGATTCATCTGCTTTATTCACCAGATATTGCATCTTCAGATGTCCATTTATTTCAGTCTTTAAAAAACTGCCTTAATGAAAAAAAAATTTCAATTACCTGGAAGACTCTAAAAGGTACCTGGAATGGCTCTTTGAACAAAAAGATAAAAAGTCTGGGGAAGATGAAATTATGAAGTTGCCTGAAACTTCAGGAGGTAGTGGATCAAAACCATGAGTATGTTGTTCAATACAGTTCTTGGTGAAAATGAAAAATATGTCTTTTAGTCTTCCTTGAAAAACCAAAGGAACTTCTTGGCCAATCCACATCTTATTTCCTTTAGGACAGTAAGATTGACCTCTGTAAAACTACAATGGATTCTCTCATCCCTATGCTGAATGTTCTCCTGTAGTTTCTCCATGACAAAACAGAATAAGATAGAAACTCCAGTATCTGTAATACATTGAATGCTCCAGCCTCTTTCACCCTGATAGAAAATTTTCCCATAATCACATTATGTAAAATACATTCTTTCTGCCATATAGTCACTCTCTCTCTTATCCAGCATAATTTTGCTATTCCTCTCTATAATATAATGTGTGTCAATTCTGGTATATACAATAGATTTACTTCTTTGTTCATTGTATTTTCATGAGTTTAGGGAATGTGTCTATGTTATTCATTTGTGTATTCACCATATCATAAAAGAATACCTTTTATACAGATAGAATAAAATAAGTATATTTTGAATAAATCAATGAGTTATAATTGATAACTTACTATGTTCCATGGCCAGGGCTAATAATTTAACAAAAATAAGACTATTTTATCATTACAAGAATATATTAAATACTATTTTTTTCAGCTTTGTAAGTAACAAAATCGTGAATTCCAAAATTTTACCATTTTCTCAAAGTTCAAATATCTAGTTAATGACGGAAGTACAACTTAGATGAAACCACATTATTGTTCCTACATTTCAATAGATGTTGTACATATCCCAGTTATTAGAAGGATTTTCAGAAGCACAGAGATACATGTTTTTGAAGTGCCTCTATTTTTCCTAAGTGTAATTTAGAGTAGCATTTTTACTAGAATAGCCAACTGTTGAGTTCAAAGATATTGCTTAGGGCAAGACAAAGTATGTTTTAAGTAACAGAATACTTGGATGAACTGAAGAGTCATGGAAATCTCTGGAAATTAGAAGTGATAGCAAACATGAATTCAGAAAGGTAGACGAGTATCAGACAGGCAGTGCACAGGGGCATCTACTGACTCTTGGCAGTCAAGAGCATGAGTTTTCATGAGGAACAAGAGATCAACCAAGGACGCCTGCAACGTGGAAGGTATTTTTGGAGGTCCCACCATACAAGTAGACTTATCTAAGCATCATGCTCTCAGAGGCAAACTAGTAAGAAATCTACTCTATGGATGAAACTGTTGAGAAACTTGCCTATTTTGACTTTTTCCTTAAATCAAGAATTAAAAAAATTAACAAGCCTCCCCTGAGAGCTCCCAGCCACAGAAATTTACTCGACTTGTGAGGCTTGAAAAATGAGAGCTGACCAGCACATTTACAGTGATCTTGGGTTTGCAATGTCCCTGGGAGTCTGACAGAATCCAAAGCAAAACTGGAAAGCCTGTTTCAAATCTATTTTAAAGGTTTTTCACAGAAAAAAAAATCCAGGTTTCATGATGTCCAAGAAAGAATAAGAAAAAAAAAAAGAAAGAAAGAAAATAATAGTCATCAATAGATACAAAGTTATGGAAAATACCAGAAAAATGACAAACTCAGTGAGAATCAGCTAGAAAAAACCCTACAAAAATCAAACTTACAAAATGAAAATATTAATTTTATATATAAAATATGAAACAGACATTACTAAGAAATAAGAAATAAAACATGATCAAACAGAACTGAAAAAAGACATAAATCTTTGGAATTAATTAATATTAAAATAGTGAAAGATTAAAATATTAGACTAAACAAAAAGAGAAAATAGATATAAAGAGGCACAAAGGCACAAAATAGATAGTAACAGTGAAGAAAAGTTTGGGTCCCATGAGAGACAGAGTGAAAAGTATAACAGATTTTATAATAACTGGCTAGTTTCAGAGTACCACACAACTGAGCTCATCTCACAAGCTAGTAAAGTAATGGTTAAAATTCTCCCAGCCAAGCTTCAACAGTACATGAACAGTGAACTTCCAAATGTTAAAGCTGGATTTAGAAAAGGCAGAGGAACCAAAGATCAAATTTCCAACATCCATTGGATCATCAGAAAAGCAGGACAATTCCAGAAAAACATCTACATCAGCTTTATTGACTATACCAAAGCCTTTGACTGTGTGTATCCCAACAAACTGTGGAAAATTCTTAAAGAGATGGGAATACCAGACCACCTGACCTGCCTCTTGAGAAACCTGTATGCAGGTCAAGAAGCAACAGTTAGAACTGGACCTGGAACAAGAGACCAGTTCCAAATAGGGAAAGGAGTACATCAAGGCTGTATATTGTCACCATGATTATTTAACCTATATGCAGAATACATCATGAGAAATGCCAGAATGGATGAAGCACAAGCTGGAATCAAGATTGCTGGGAGAAATATCAATAACTTCAGATATGCAGATGACACCACCCTATGGCAGAAAGTGAAGAAGAAAGAAAGAGCCTCTTGAAAGTAAAGACGAGAGTGAAAAATCTGGTTTAAAGCTCAACATTCAGAAAACTAAGATCATGATATCTGGTCCCATTTCTTCATGGCAAATAGATGTGGAAACAGTGACAGACTTCATTTTTGGGGCTCCAAAATCACCACAGATGGTGACTGCAGTCATGAAATTAAAAGATACTTGCTCCTTGGAAGGAAAGTTCTGATCAACCTATATAGCATATTAAAAACCAGAGAAAATACTCTGCCAACAGCAGAGTCTAGTCAAAACTATGGTTTTTCCAGTAGTCACCTACAGATGTGAGAGCTGGACTATAAAGAAAGCTGAATGCTGAAGAAATGATGCTTTTCAACTGTGGTTTTGAAGGAAACTCTTGAGGTCCTTGGACTGTAAGGAGATCCAACCAGTCCATCCTAAAAGAAATCAGTCCTGAATATTCATTGGAAGGATTGATGCTGAAGCTGAAGCTCCAATACTTTGGCCACTTGATGTGAAGAACTCACATTTGAAAAGAATGATGCTGGGAAAGATTGAAGGCGGGAGGAGAAGGGGTTGACAGAGGATGAGATGGTTGGATGGCATCACTGGCTCAATGGAAATGAGTTTGAGCAAGCTCTGGGAGTTGGTGATGGACAGGGAGGCCTGGCATGCTGCAGTCCATGGGGTTGCAAAGAGTCGGACATGACTGAGGGACTGAACTGAACTGAAGCTAGTTTCTGAAGTACTAAAAAGAGAGAGGAGGCATAAAGTATAAACTATAATCAACGAGATTAAAGTTAAGAGCTTCTCATAAATAATTAAGTAACAGATTGAGGAAGACAGATACCAAGCAGATAAGCAAAAATAAGATAAATAAATAAATAAAAATGTATTAAAAATATTTAAAAAACAGAGTATTAAACAATCTTCTATCAAACAGATTTTTAAAAGGACACTTCTTATAAAGGAGTAAAAAAGTAGTATAAAGAAAACTTTGAACCAATAAAAAAATAGAATATAGAACAAACGCTTCAGTAGAGAATGTAAAATTAAATAACTATAGTTAACATTGTTTTCTAAATGAGGGTACAACAAAAGTTAAAATCTTGCAAGTTTTTTGTATCAAAATTCCCTCACTAAAAGTGCTTTTATATTAATTTCAAGAAAAGGAAATTTTTCCAGGCTGCATTTCTTAGATACAAGTAGCAATATTGAGCAAAGGAAATGGGAAACACGTCGGAAAAATGAAAAAATTTGCAAATAGATATACATTATTTTTAATCATTTTGAAGAAAATAAATATCTCAGGTGATATATCTTCATGGATAACATATCAGGATGACATTGCAATAGTGACAGATTTGGGGGATTCCCTGCTCTGTTCACGTAACAGCATCAAAGAAATGTTCACTCTCCTGGCTAGAATCTGCCCACAAGTCAATTGAACTCTGAATTAATATCCTACATACTGTACCATTATAATTATAATCCACCACCATAAACTATTAACCAACATAGTAAATACAGAATAAAATCTTGCTGCGGCTACTGCTAAGTCACTTCAGTCGTGTCTGACTCTGTGCGACCCCATAGAAGGCAGCCCACCAGGCTCCCCCATCCCCGGGATTTTCCAGGCAAGAACACTGGAGTGGGTTGCCATTTCCTTCTCCAATGCGTGAAAGTGAAGTCATTCAGCCCTGTCCGACTCTTCACCACCCCATGGACTGCAGCCTACCAGGCTCCTCCATCCATGGGATTTTCCAGGCAAGAGTACTTGAGTGGGTTGCCATTGCCTTCTCTGTGAAATATAGAGTCTTTATTAAATGGTTGAAAGCATTATAAAAACACATAAATATTTCAATTTTAAGTTTCTTTTTCTTTCACTTATAATAGTAAGATGTGTACAGTAATTCTTTGCAGTTCATTATACGAGTATAAAACATTGTATTATTAAGTAATACAGTAAAATATTCAGACATAGTTGCCTAACAATAATTGAATCTCTTTGCCCAAGTGCACTAGTGTCACAGATAATGAGATTTATTTATGATTTATATCTCATAGCAAAGAAAAATCATGTTTTAAGCAAAAATATCAGATATCTGTACATAGTTTGTTACAAGATTTACAGCAATAATTCCATTATTATGGTATAAAAATCCCCATAGGTGAACTAGCTGTGATAATAAATTAACTTTATTTAAAAGATGTTTGTAAGTGAAAGCAATCTAATTAGATCAACTTTAATTATCTTTAGAGGGAAGGAGTTACTATTGATTGGTTTGTGAGAGAACAGTAAGATAATTCATTAACAGTTTCTGATTTGCTAAGTTTAGCTAGAAAAGGCTTAAAGCACAGCTTTTGTTAGGATTAAATCCTGTTTCTAGGTGTCAAAAAGAAATATCACTTCCTTTTCTGTTTTTCCCAACTTAGATATGACTTCCGTATGATGTATTTCTTCTTGCTTTGAGGATATTTATAAATTATGATGCCTTAATTCAGAATTAGGATGTGAGTGCACCAATAAGTATTTCAAATTTTAAAGTGAATTTGGTATTCAATGTGGTGATCAGGTAGAAGGCACCTCAGGAGGAAAGAAGTAGAATGATAAAGTTTGGCCATGGTTGCCTACTTTCAACAGACAATATGAACATCTAGTCCAGTATGTAACCCATGTTTATTATTTTATTTTTGCAGTGCTGTAAGTTGTCCTGAGTCCTCTACATCTTCAGTGTAGACTTTATGTTATTCAATGTTAGTACAGTTTGTGAGATAACCTTTTTTTTTTTTTTAACTTAAATTTATTTATTTTAATTGGAAGCGAAATACTTTACAGTACTGTAGCGGTTTTGCCATACATTGACACGAATCAGCCATGGGTTAACACGTGTCCCCATCCTGAACCACCCCCCAGTTCCCTCCCCACCCCATCTCTCAGGGTCTTCCCAGTGCACCGGCCCTGAGCACCCTGTCTCATGCATCGAAGCTGGACTGGCGATCTGCTCCACATATGATAATGGACATGATGTTGTAAGATTGCTTTTTTGTCTTTTTGGCAAATCTGAGCTGGGTTCCTTTGGGTTAGAACTAAGGACCCGACTATGTTTACTTTGGGTGATTGTTCAGCGGGCACTTTCTTCGCTTTCCTTTTCCACTCTCTTAACATAGAGGACGGCAGTAAGAGAACTGTAGATGAGGAGCATGAGTTTAAAGTTCAAAGAGAAAACAACGAGGGAGCAAAAAAGGCCATCAGAGAAATTTCAGCGTTTATTCAATTATTATGCTACGGATTCTGATGTTGTAAATGCTTATTTATTTATATCATATTGAAATATAATGAACTTACAGTATCCTATTACCTTCAGGCTTCCCTGGTGGCTCAGATGGTGAAGAATCTGCCTGCAATGCAGGAGACCTGATCCCTGAGTCAGGAAGATCCCCTGCAGAAGGGAAAGGCTACTCACTCCTGGGTTCTTTTCTGACAAATCAGAGGAGCCTAGCAGGCTACAGTCCATGTGGTATGGAAGAGTCCCAGACATGACTGAGCAACTGATACTTTTAACACTTAGCACAGCATAGCGATTTAATACTTTACATGTTACAAAACGATCACCAGGGTGGATCCAGGTGCCGTCTGTCACCATGCAAAGTTACTATGCTACTCCTGATGACATTCCCTATGGTGCACGTTACATCCCTGTGACTTATTTATTTCATAACTGGAACTTCCTAATCCCCTTCATCTGTTTCACCCATTCCCATATCGCCCAGCTCCTCCTTGCCCAGTAACTCCTGGTTTGCTGTCTGTGTCCATGAGCTTGTTTTGTTTGGCTCTCCTGGTCTTTCGTCCTGTTTCTTGGATTCCACCTGTAAGTGACGTCATACGACATTTGTCGTTCTCTGTGTGACTTATTTTACCTCTTGGTCCATCTGTGCTGTTGCAAGTGGCGAAGTTTCATTCCGTGTTATGGCTGAAAATGTTACACTGTGCGTGTGTGTATCACATCTTCTTTACATGCTCACCAGTCATGGGCACATGGACACCCAGGTTGTGCCCCTTTGTGGCTGCTGTAAATAACACTGCAGTTAACACTGGGATGTCCTTTTCTTTTTAAATTAATGTTTTTGTTTTCCTCAGACAGATATTCAGTGGAAGTGGACTTTCTGGGATGGATAGTATGCTAGTTCCATTTTTAAATTTTTTAAGGACCCTCCATAGTATTTTTCACAGTGGCTGTACCAATTTACTTAGTGCAGAAGAGTTCCCTTTTTTTACATCTTTGCCAACACTTGTAATATGTTGCCCTTTTGATTACTATTCTAGCAGGTGAGAAGTAGGATCTTATTGTGGTTTTGACTTGCATTTCTCTGATGATTAGTCAAGCATCTTTTCATGGGCCTGTTGGCCATCTGTATGTCTTCTTAGCAAAATTTCTATTAAGTTCTTTCTTGTTTGTTCTAATACTATGTGATGCCAACAACCTTTGAAAACTAAGCAGATTTCTACTGCCAACTTGAATATCCAGTTCTGAAGGAAGTATTTTTCAATCTTTTTTTTAATATTGAGTTGTATAAGTTCTCTATACATTTTAGACATTAATCCCCTATCAAACATACATTAGCAAATATCTTCTACCATTCAGTAGATCACCTTTCATTCTAATGATTATTACCTTCACTGTAAAAAGCTTTTTAGTTTAATATAGTCCCTTTGGCTTTTTCTCTGCTTTTGTTGCCCTTGCCTAAAGAAATATGTTAAAAAGAAAAAATACTGTGAAGACCAAAGTCAAACGGATTATTGCCTGTGCTTTCTTCTATGAGTCTGAGTGTTTCAGGTCTTACAGTTGGGCCTTTAATGCAAGTTTACTTTTGCATATGTTGTAAGAAAGTGCTCTGTGCTGTGCTCAGTTGCTCAGTCGTATCTGACTTTCTGTGACCCTCTGGACTGTAGCCCACCAAGCTCCTCTGTCCACAGGGATTCTCCAGGCAAGAATACTGAAGTGTGTTGCCATGCCCTTCTCTACGGGATCTTCCCAGCCCAGGGGATGAACCCAGGTCTACAGCATTGCAGGTGGATTCTTTTGTTTGAGCCACTAGAGAAGCCCAGAAAGTGCTCTATGTTTATACTTTGTACTGCCTAGTTTTTTAACATAATTTCCTTTAACTGTTTAGCACTTGAGAGAATCTATTGATTTCCATCTTCAAATAAAGTGTGTTTACTTTTTTTAAATTTTATATTAGAATATAGCTGATTAACAATGGTGTACTAGTTTGGGGTATACAGTAAAGGGATTCAGTTATACGGAAGAACATATCTATTCTATTTCAAATTGTTATTCTCACTTCAGTTCAGTTCAGTTCAGTCGTTCAGTCGTGTCCAACTCTTTGCGACCCCATGAATCACAGCACACCAGGCCTCCCTGTTCATCACCAACTCCTGGAGTTCACTCAGACTCATGCCCATCGAGTCAGTGATGCCATCCAGCCATCTCATCCTCGGTTGTCCCCTTCTCCTCCTGCCCCCAATCCCTCCCAGCATCAGGGCATTTTCCAGTGAGTCAACTCTTTGCATGAGGTGGCCAAAGTACTGGAGCTTCAGCTTCAGCATCATTTCTTCCAAAGAAATCCCAGGGCCGATCTCCTTCAGAATGGACTGGTTGGATCTCCTTGCAGTCCAAGGGACTCTCAAGTCTTCTCCAACACCACAGTTCAAAAGCATCAATTCTTCGGCACTCAGCCTTCTTCACAGTCCAACTCTCACATCTATACATGACCACGGGAAAAACCATAGGCTTGAATAGACGGACCTTAGTTGGCAAAGTAATGTCATAACTTTTCTTCCAAAGAGTAAGCATCTTTTAATTTCATGGCTGCAGTCACCATCTGCAGTGATTTTGGAGCCCCCCAAAATAAAGTCAGACACTGTTTCTACTGAGCAGAGCTCCCAGTGATACACAATAAGTCCTTGTTGGTTAGCCTCCAACATCATTTATTAAAGAAACATTTTCTCTAGTACACATTCTTGCCTCCACTGTAGTAAATTAATTGGCCATAAAAGTATGGGTTTACTTTTGAGTGCTCCATTCTGTTCCATTAATCCATGTGTCTGTTGCCCCAGTGTTATAATGTTTAGACTACTATAGTTTCATTGTGTGGTTTGCCATGAGAAAAATGATACCTCCAGCTTTGTTCGTTTTCCAAGATTGCTTTAGCTGTTAAGGTTTTTCTGTGTTTCCATACAAATTTTAGAATTATTTGTTCTAGTTCTGTGAAAAATGACTTGAATATCTTCATAGGACTTTCACTGAATTTGTAGATTGCTTGGGGCTAGTATGAACATTTTAGTAATATTACTTCTTCCAGTCCATGAGCACAATGTATATTTCCATTCATTTGGATCTTCTTCAGTTTCTTTCTTCAATGTCTTATAATTTTTAAAGTACAAATCTTTCATATCTTAGTTAAATTTATTCCTGAATTTTGAAGTTAAAAGGAAAAACAAGTAAGCAAAAAGTGTCATCAGAAAATTACCAGTGTTCATTCAATTATTGTGCTACAGATTCAGATATTTTGTCTATTCAGAATAACACTTTTAATTCCATTTACTTTAAATTCATATTAATTTAGAAGAGAAATTTATCCACCAATTACCAAACTGGGTGGCAAGGTGATGGTTTCTTCTTTTTTCTACTTTTTGCAATTTGAGTGTTTTTTAATTGCATGTTTATGATACCACTTAAATGTCAAAGTAGCTGTTACTCTGACCTAAGATAAATATTCCCTGAATGAATCTTCCAATATAATTATTGAATGCTGAGACCTTTGACTTATAAAGAAACATTTCAAGGATTTAGCTATAGTGTTCAAAGGGGTGATTTAGTGTAATAGCCATAGAAATGTGCAGCTAGGTAGAAATGAGATGGTAAAAATGTGGCTCATATTTGAAATTTGTTAGAATATTGACATCTGTTTTAATAATTTTATATAACTTTACTTAGTAATAGATACTGATTATTAGGACACTGAATTTATAAAAACTCATTTAGGTGATATTATTCAATCAACCGTGCTTCTTATTCAATTATGACTTAGGAATCATTTTTTTTCCATTGCAATATGCTCTTTTGAGTGCTTCTTCCAGCTTTTTCTCATGAGAAAAGAAGATATGATTACACTGACAGTAAAACGAAGCATCTATATCTATACATCAGATGTAAGAAATCTACCATATAATTTTCTTCATGTTAAAAAGAGATTGAATAGTTTCCTAACAATATCAGTAGATGGCAAGCAAAGTTGAACAAGAGGCGGAATGGTTTACATGTGCCATTTGAGGAAATTAAATGTTTTATTAGAATACATTTAGAAATAAAAGGCTTTGTTTTCAAGTAACTAAAAAGTTATATGGTAAATATAAGAAAGATACGAGAAAATTTTCATAATTTTCTGCCTATTGCAAATGAAAATCTCTAAACAGCTCTCAGAAGATTTCTCTTAGTTTTTTGTAACTATTGGTGACTTTTAGAGTGTCTGACATCAGACCCATGTAGTAGCCTTACTTGAATTGTTTCAGGTGCAGAGAACTCAACCCATTAGGGCCAACTGTAGAGTCTTCTCAGATTCTATACAAAATATTTATATTATCTAATTACAGGTTGAATGGTGCCCATCAGAAAGATACGATGACATCTTACCTTCCAGTGCTTCAGAATGTGACCCTTTTTTCAAGACATAGATTAACTGTACGTGAAATTAGTTAAGTCCAAGATGAGGCTGCATTGGAGGCTCTTACTTCAGTATGACTAGTGTCCTTTCCAGAAGGTGAGATACTCACAGGGAGAAAGTATGAGCATGTGAAGGCATGTGAAGATATAGACATACCGGGAGAATGCCGTGTGATAATGGATGCCTAGACTGCAACGACGTAGCTGCAAGTCAAAGAACAGGAGTGTTGCCGGACCCCATCAGAAGCTAGCGAAAGGGCGGGAGGCTTCTTCCTTGTAGGTAACAGAGGGAGTCAGCACAGTGGTTTTGGACCTCTAGCCTCTAGAGCTGCAAGAGAATAAACTTCTGGTTTTCTAAACCACTCACTTTGTGGTACTTTGTCAAAACATTAGCTCTTCCGTGTTTTTTTTTTTTTTTTTTTTTTAATATACTAGCTCCAGATAAAGTCAAATAAGCCAATTTCTCTTTGGGTTTACTCACTAAGCTAATTAATGTAGGGCTAGTGGTTCCACTAACATCAAAGACAAATACGTATAGCAGAGATATCTGTACTAATGGGGAGAAAAGCCTTTTGCACAGACTGGAGGGTAGCAACACCTAAGGACTAATGGTTCTAATTTGTGATGCGTTTTGTTGTTGTGTGTATTTTAATTTTTTATTCTAAATCCCTTTGGTAAGTTCTAAATGGAGTGATTAGCAATAATTTGTTTTACATTATTCATTTACTAATGTACATTTTATATATTTAATAAATACAAATTCTCACAATATCAACATAAAAGGGTTAATTACACATAACAATATAAAATCTATGTATATAAACCATATCTAGAGGAAATTATGAAATGAAATGCATTCAGAGAACTTCCCTCTTTGAAAAGATATCATTTTATGCAAACATGGTACTATTTCATATGTCAACCATCTTCCACCCCCAAAGGACAACACAGAGATATTTCAGCAGAAGATTTTACGTATTTTTTTTTTCCCCACACCAAGAGTTAGACTTTATAGTTATTCTAGGCTTCCCTGGTAGCTCAGTTGGTAAAGAATCCACCTGCAATGCAGGAGATCCAGATTTGATTCCTGGGTCGGGAAGATCCACTGGAGAAGGGATAGACTACCCACTCCAATATTTTTAAGCTTCTCTTCTGGCCCAGCTGGTAAAGAATCTGCCTGCAGTGTGGGAGACCTGAGTTCAGTTCCTGGGTTTGGAAGAGCCCCTGGAAAAGGGAAATAGTTATTCTAGAATTGTATATATCTTGCTATCATGAAAGGAGTATTTTGCTTTTTTATTATTATGAAAGTATAAAAATAGAATGAGTTAATTTTTGAGTTTTTACAGGATCGCCCATTTAAGAAAACAAGTGAACACTGAGAATGTGCATCATGAGTTACTAAGCTTTGAAAAAGATGAAGGACAAAAGGAAAGCTTTGTTCAGTTGGTAAAGAACTCACCTGCAACGCAGGAGGCCCTGGCTTGATTCCTGGGTCAGGAAGATCTTCTGCAAAAGGGATAGACTACCCACTCCAGGATTGTTGGGCTTCCCTTGTGGCTCAGCTGATAAGAAATTCACCTGCAGTGCAGGAGACCTGGGTTTGATCTCTGGGTAGAGAAAATCCCCCAGAGAAAGTAAAGGCTACCCACTCCAGTATTCTGGCCTGGAGAATTCCATGGACTGTATAGTCCATGGGATAGCAAAGAGCTGGACACGACTAAGCGACTTTCACTTTCACTTGTTTTCTACGTTACCCCTACCACAGTGAAAAAGATTATACAACACATCATCCATTCACATTCACAGATTTGGATTTGACTTCTGAGTGTGTAATTTACCACTTGTGTGCACTGTAGAAATTCATGTAACTTGTAAGAGATTTATTTTTTTTCTCCTTAAATGGATACATGAATAATTTATAGGCTTTTATGTGAATTATATAAGATAATATGTGCAAAGAACTTAGCACAATTCCTGACACAAAAATATTCCCCTACTAAAAATCAGCTATAATTATGAAATAAGAAAATAATAGAAAAATAGGTTTACTAGGACTTATGGGACAATAAAGAAAAGTGAAAATGCTAGCAAAACCAGCATTCACTCATGAAAACAGGAAATGAAACCATTAGCTGTCAGCATTTATTATTTTTACAAAGTCAAAAAGAAAATATCAATTGATCTGAATCACTTCCCTACCACTGGCACCAACATGGATGACTGTTTAATTCAGAACAAAGTACATGGGAAAGGCTTCAGAAGACCAGGACTGACTTCAGACAAAATTAAATCAAAGGCTATGCACCTGGTTTCTACTGAGAAAACGCTTCCATCAAGGACTGGTTTTGGCCTCCAAGTTAAGTGATGAAAAGGAAAATACTTAAAGGGTATTGGTGCAAAGACTCCAGATCACTAGAGTTTAGCTCCAGATACTTATCAGCTCAGAGATGGGCCTTCAGTACTGTGAACAGTTGTCTTTCTCTGCTACATTCCATTTATAAGCATCAAAACAATTACATTTTTTGAGAATTATAAGAATCTATTTTTATATTCAGTTCAGTTTAGTTCAGTTCAGTCACTCAGTCGTGTCCGACTCTTTGTGACCCCATGAATCACAGCATGCCAGGCCTCCCTGTTCATCACCAACTCCCGGAGTTCACTCAAACTCATGTCCACTGAGTTGGTGATGCCATCCAGTCATCTCATCCTCTGTCAACCCCTTCTCCTCCTGCCCCCAATCTCTCCCAGCATCAGGGTATTTTCTAATGAGTCAACTCTTCGCATGAGGTGGCCAAAGTATTAGAGTTTCAGTTTCAGCATCAGTCCTTCCAATGAACACCCAGGACTGATCTCCTTTAGAATGGACTGGTTGGATCTCCTTGCAGCCCAAGGGACTCTCAAGAGTCTTCTCCAACACCACAGTTCAAAAGCATTACTTCTCTGGTTCTCAGCTTTCTTCACAGTCCAACTCTCACATCCATACATGACTACTGGAAAAACTATAGCTTTGACTAGATGAACCTTTGTGGCAAAGTAATATCTCTGCTCTTCAATATGCTATCTAAGTTGGTCATAACTTTCCTTCCAA
The DNA here is from genome assembly GCA_006410615.1 of Neotragus moschatus. Taxonomy (NCBI): domain Eukaryota; kingdom Metazoa; phylum Chordata; class Mammalia; order Artiodactyla; family Bovidae; genus Neotragus; species Neotragus moschatus. The sequence continues at coordinate 268,708 of SJYA01001030.1, read as the reverse complement.
GGAGTAAGCATCTTTTACTTTCATGGCTGCAATCACCATCTGATTTTGGAGCCCCCCAAAATAAAGTCTGACACTGTTTCCACTGTTTCCCCATCTATTTCCCATGAAGTGATGGGACCAGATGCCGTGATACTAACATATATAGTAAATCACTGTGGGAAATATATACATATGTATTAGACACTAAATTTAAATAACTGTAAGGAAACAGAGAACCACCGAAACTGCTGATTATTCTAAGAAATCACTTATACTACTTTGTTCCTTTTCCATTAACGATATCTCAGGAAAATATTAGGAAAGAAAATGGTAAATAGGTAAAAGCCTATAGAAAAAAGAGTAGAGGGGAATCATTAGTAAACACAGAATTCTGACTCATTTTTAGATGAAACAAACGTGATGCAAAAGACAGAAGGCATTCATGGAGGAAATCTATGGAAGATAGAAAGCCAGTGCTGCGCAGGAAGCCATCTCCATGAGCTTCCAGGACAATATGTAGCAGGAAAGAGACGACTTAAAAATACGAACACTGACCTGAAATATCTACACTTCAAATGTTATATACTTACTGAAGAGTAAAGTGTCTCTATAAAATGCATTTCTCATCATTCTTTCAAACAGATCTTTCACAGGAAATGCACATACAGTATCTAAAATTACTATTTTCTCTTCTCAAGAGGATGAAAAGAAAATGTGTTGAATCTGTGAAACTAAGATGAAATGAATTAAATTTTGACCATGTACAATTCAGAGCAACCTGGCAAGTGCTAGCTGGTAGAATCAAAGTGAAAATGATCATTTGATAAATATATATATATATACACATATATATACTAAATTAAAATATACATGCAGAATGAAAATACAGAGAGTTCAAAAAATGAATATGATTAATAGATTAATAGACTGGGAGAAAAGACTGCAGGCATTGAGTACAGAACATTGTGGTTCAGTGATAAAGTCATTCTGTCATGAAGCTAGAACACAGAACAAACTGAAGACAATCAATACAGATTAAATTTAAAATGCTTAATAAAATCTTAAGTGAAATGACTAGAAATAGGTGGAAGTTGAACTTATCCCATGTAAAACAAAGAGAACATATCTAAAAGTCTGTTCAATTATGTTTATAAAGAAAAAGTAAAGACATTCCAAATTATAAGAAGATATTCACTTCAACAATCTATGTTATCTCAAACGTATTAGCTATAGTAACCTAGAAGAACACAAAGTATAGCCTTAAAATGAAGTGCTTGGTCTAAAAAGACATTTTCCAGTTCAGAGACATTTACTTGTGAATGTAGTAGTCATTCTCAGACATGCTGATTTAAACAAGGAAGCAATCAACAAACTTAACAAAGATGTACTCTGTTGACAGTAATGGAAGGAACGTGGAATGAAACTAAAATAGAAAAAAAATAGTAAAGATATCCATTGGCAGATGAATGTATCAGGAAATTGTGGTATATACACATGATGGGATATTACTCAGCATATAAAAAGGAACGCATTTGAGTCAGCTCCTTCCCTGGTGGCTCAGTGGTTAAAGCGTCTGCCTCCAATGTGGGAGACCTGGGTTTGATCCCTGGGTCGGGAAGATCCCTTGGAGAAGGCAATGGCAATCCACTCCAGTATTCTTGCCTGGAGAATCCCATGGACGGAGAATCCCATGGACGGAGAAGCCTAGTAAGTTACCGTCCATGAGGTCGCAAAGAGTCGGACACGACTGAGCGACTTCACCTAATGAAGGATGAAACTGGAGCCTATTATACAGAGTGAAGTGACGCAGAAAGAGAAACAAAAATACTGTATATTAACCCATACATGTGGAATTTACAACGACAGTAATGATGAACCTATATGCAGGGCAGCAAAAGAGACACAGATGTAAAGAACAGACTTTTGGATTCTGGGAGAAGATGAGGATGGGATGAATTGAAAGAAAAGCACTGAAGCATGTATATGACCGTATGTGAAATAGATGACCAGTGCAATTTTCACACATGAAGCAAAGCACCCAAACCCAGTGCTCTGGGACAACCTGGAGGGGTGGGGTGGGGAGCGAGGGGTTCAGGAGGGGGGACACGTGTGCACCTGTGGCTGGCTCATGCTGATGCACAGCGAGATCACCGCATAGCTGTGAAGGAATTATCCTCCAGTTAAAATGAATGGATTAATTAAAAACAATAAAATTTGAAAACAAAACAATATTAAAGAATAAATATGGCATACAGTATATGCATACAGTATATACTTAGGACGTGAAGGCAACCTAAATGTTCATCAATAGATAAATCGATAAAGAAGATGTGATATATACATATAAATAAGGATTATTACCCACTCAGTTCAGTTCAGTCGCTCAGTCGTGTCCGACTCTCTGCAACCACATGAATCGCAGCACGCCAGGCCTCCCTGCCCATCACCATCTCCCAGAGTTCACTCAAACTCACTTCCATTGAGTCAGTGATGCCATCCAGCCATCTCATCCTCTGGCATCCCCTTCTCCTCCTGCCCCCAATCCCTCCCAGCATCTAATCTTTTCCAATGAGTCAACTCTTCACTTGAGGTGGCCAAAGTAATGGAGTTTCAGCTTCAGCATCATTCTTTCCAAAGAACACCCAGGACTGATCTCCTTTAGAATGGACTGTTTGGATGTCCTTACAGTCCAAGGGACTCTCAAGAGTCTTCTCCAACACCACAGTTCAAAAGCACCAATTCTTCGGTGCTCAGCTTTCTTCACAGTCCAACTCCCACATGCATACATGACCACAGGAAAAACCATAGCCTTGACTAGACAGATCTTTCTTGGCAAAGTAATGTCTCTGCTTTTGAATATGCTATATAGGTTTCTCATAAATTTTCTTCCAAGGAGTAAATGTCTTTTAATTTCATGGCTGCAGTCACTATCTGCAGTGATTTTGGAGTCCAAAAAAATAAAGTCTGACACTGTTTCCACTGTTTCCCCATCTATTTCCCATGAAGTGATGGGACCAGACGCCATGATCTTCGTTTTCTGAATGTTGAGCTTTAAGCCAACTTTTTCACTCTCCTCTTTCACTTTCATCAAGAGGCTTTTTAGTTCCTCTTCACTTTCTGCCATAAGGGTGGTGTCATCTGCATATCTGAGGTTATTGATATTTCTCCAGACAATCCTGATTCTAGCTTGTGCTTCTTCCAGCCCAGTGTTTCTCATGATGTACTCTGCATAGAAGTTAAATAAGCAGGGTGACAATATACAGCCTTGANCTTTTTAGTTCCTCTTCACTTTCTGCCATAAGGGTGGTGTCATCTGCATGTGTGAGGTTATTGATATTTCTCCTGGCAATCTTGATTCCAGCTTGTGCTTCTTCCAGTCCAGCGTTTCTCATAATGTACTCTGCACATAAGTTAAAAAAGCAGGGTGACAATATACAGCCTTGACACACTCTTTTTCCTATTTGGAACCAGTCTGTTGTTCCATGTCCAGTTCTAACTATTAGCCATAAATATGAACAAAATAAAGTCCTTTTCAGCCACATAGATGAATCAGGAGATTGTTATGCCATGTGAAGTTGGTCAAAGAAAAACATCATATAATATTATATATATGTGGAAGGTAAAAATGGGTACACATGAACTTATGTACAAAACAAATAGAGTTACTCATGTAGAAAATAAACTTATGGTTACCAGAGGGTAAAGGAGTTGGAGGGATAGACTATTAGACTGAGATTGATGTATACAATACTATACATAAAATGGATAAATAATAAGGGCCCACTGAATAGTGCAGGGAACTCTAGTCAATAGTCTTTAATAGCCTATATGGGAAAAGAGTCTTTAAAAGAGTGGATATTATGTATGTGTAACAAATTCACTTTGCTCTACAACTGAAATGAATATAACATTATTTCAAAACCAATACAATATTGTAAACTAATTAACCTCCAATTAAAATAAATAAATTTATTTAAAATAAATAAATAAACTACACTCCAATAAAATTTTTTAAAAAGGAAAAAAAAATTGCCAAACCTGATAAATTGATTGAATTACACATAATATTGATGAAATACCCTAGGTTAAAAAAAGAAGTATTAAATATAAAAAATTACCTTGAAAAACACACTAAATATATTTGTGTGAATCTTTGTTATGAAACTGTTATTTAATGTATAGAATAGAGAGCTCTTTTATAATAATATCTTTAAAATTATACCTTAAATTACCATCTACTTAACTAGATTGCAGCCTCATCTTCCTTGAAATTGTTCTACATGAATACTTGGTGCTTCCCAGGTGACAACAGTGGTAAAGAACCCGCCTGCCAATGCCAGAGAGATGAGACACAGGTTTGATCCCTGGGTTGGGAAGTTCTACTGGAGGAGAGCATGTCAACTCACTCCAGTACTCTTGCCTGGAGAATCCCATGCACAGAGGAACCTGGTGGGCTACAGTCCATAGCGTTGCAAAGAGTCAGACATGACTAAAGTGACTTAGCACACACATGTAAATACTTGTCTAAACGTGTAATGTCCTTTAAATATCCCCATGCTTTGACTTTGTAGAGTTTTAGATAAAGTCTCAGAGTACTATGGTCTAACAATCAGGAGACTTTGCTTTCAGTTCTATAGAATGACTCTATTTTCTGCTTGTTCAATTAGATTGTTTCTCCACTGAACAATACTGTTTCTGTATTTAGTGTCAAAACGTGTGTTTGCTAACTTGCTCAAATACCCTGACCTCCTTTAAATTCCCGGTATAGAATCAGAAGGGAAACAACTAAGACTTTTTTCCAACTCAGGTACTTCAGAAATTGGGCACCCATAAAGCAACTTGGGTTTATTACTGCAAAATTACAGAGGACAACTTTGTAGTATGAACTGAAAATCCTAACATATTCTAAACGTTTGGAATCATCTTATAATTTCTGGTGTGTCAGTGTTAGTAGCTTGGTCATGTCTGAATCTTTGCAACCCTGTGGACTGTAGCCAGCCAGGGTCTTCTGTCCATGGAATTCACCAGGTAAGAATACTAGAGTGGATTGCCAATCCCTTCTCCAAGGGATCTTCCCTACCGAGGGATTGAATCTGTGTCTCCTGCACTGAAGACAGATTATTTACTGTCTGAACTGCTTGGGAAGATTACCTACCTTGAATAGAGCAGATTTTATTTCACTGAATATTTCAAATAACATTTTATACAAATATTTTAAATTTTAAACTAAAAATTTTTAACAATGATTCTAATTAAAATGTACATATGGTAGAATGTATTTAAACATATTTAAAATTATGGCACAACCAATAAAGTTTAAAGAAATGGAAGAAAAAATACTGCCCCTCAAAATGCATATTTAATGAGTCTCGTATGCATAATGTGTCAAACATTCATAGAATATGTATACAATACACAATCTGGTTCAGGGAATACATAAAAAATATCTATCTAGTGTATTATATCAGATGAAGAAAACTTTGATTACACAACAGGGAAAATGGATACTCTAAAATGAAATGGCCTAATTTAAGCTATTAACTTACATAATAAAAAAGTTAAAAAGAAAAGGATAATTGTAACTCTAACAAATGACAAAATACTGTATCCCAGATAAATAAAAATAGTTCAGTATTAGAAACATTGAAAATCGAAGTCAGATATTAAACCATTTCCTGCTAATTGCTCAGATAACCTCAAATAATTACAAAAAGCATTTTGACAAAGCTCCACGCCTACATATGATAAAATGAACAAAAAAGCAAAGAAATAAAAGCAAGCAGTCATTTTAAAAATAGGAGTAACTAGCAAGGAGAGATAAGAAAGCCTTCTTCAGTGCTCAATACAAAGACATAGAGGCAAACAACAGAATGGACAAGACTAGAGATCGCTTCAAGAAAATCAGAGCTACCAAGGGAACATTTCATGCAAAGATGGGCTCGATAAAGGACAGAAATGGTACTAAGCTAACAGAAGCAGAATATACTAAGAAGAGGTGGCAAGAATACACAGAAGAACTATACAAAAAAGATCTTCATGACCCAGAAATCCACCACAGTGTGATCACTCACCTAAATCCAGACATCCTGGAATCCAAAGTCAAGTGGGCCTTAGTAAGCATCACTATGAACAAAGCTAGTGGAGGTGATGAAACACCAGCTGAGATACTTCATATCCTCAAAGATGAGCTGTGAAAGTGCTGTAGCCATTATGCCAGCAAATATGGAAAACTCAGCAGTGGCCACAGGACTGGAGAAGGTGAGTTTTCATTCCAATCCCAGAGAAAGGCAATGCCAAAGAATGCTCAAACTACCGCACAACTGCATTCATCTCATGCGCTAGTAAAGTAATGCTCAAAATTCTCCAAGCCAGGCTTCAACAGTACATGAACAGAGGACTTCCAGAGGTTCAAGACGGATTTAGAAAAGGCAGAGGAACCAGAGATCAAATTTTCAACACCCGCTGATCATAGAAAAAGCAAGGGAGTTCCACAAAAAACGTCTACTTGTGCTTTCAGTTCAGTTCAGTTCAGCCGCTCAGTCGTGTCCAACTCTCTGCGACCCCATGAATCACAGCACGCCAGGCTTCCCTGTCCATCACCAACTCCCGGAGTTCACTCAGACTCGTGTCCATTGAGTCTGTGATGCCATCCAGCCATCTCATCCTCGGTTGCCCCCTTCTCCTCCTGCCTCCAATCCCTCCCAGCATCAGAGTCTTTTCCAATGAGTCAACTCTTCCCATGAGGTGGCCAAAGTAGTGGAGATTCAGCTTTAGCATCATTCCTTTCAAAGAAATCCCAGGGTTGATCTCCTTCAGAATGGATTGTGCTTTAGAGACTATCTTAAAGCTTTTGACTGTGTGGATCACAACAAATTGTGGAAAATTCTTAAAGAGATGGGAATGCCAGACCATCTGACCTCAGAAGTCTGTATGAAGAAGGTCAAGAAGCAACAGTTAGAAGCAGACATGAAACAATGGATTGGTTCCAAAAAGGGAAATTATATGCAGAGTACGTCATGAGAAATACCAGTCTGGATGAAGCAGAAGCTGGAATCAAAATTGCCAGGAGAAAAATCAATAACCTCAGATATGCAGATGACACCACCCTGAAAGCAAAGAAGATATAAATAGCCTCCTTATGAAAGTGAAACAGGAGAGTGAAAAGATGGCTCAAAATTCAACATTCAGAAAACTAAGATCATAGCATCAGGTCCCATCACTTCATGGCAAAAAGTTGGGGAAACAATGGAAGCAGTGAGAGATTTTATTTTCTTGGGCTTCAAAATCACAGCAGATGGTGACTGCAGCCATGAAATGAAAAGATGCCTGCTCCTTGGAAGAAAAGCTATGACCTACCTAGACAGCATATTAAAAAGCAGAGACATTACTTTGCCAACAAAGGTCCGTCTAGTCAAAGCTATTGTTTTCTCAGTAGTCATGTATGGATGTGAGAGTTGGACTATAAAGAAAGCCGAGCACCAAAGAAGTGATGCTTTTGAACTCTGGTGTTGGAGAAGACTCTTGAGAGTCCCTTGGACTGCAAGGAGATCCAGCCAGTCCATCCTAAAGGAGATCAGTCCTGAATATTCATTGGAAGGACTGATGTTAAGCTGAAGCTCTAATAGTTTTGTCACCTGATGCAAAGAAAAGACTCATTAGAAAAGACCCTGGTGCTGGGAAAGACTGAAGGTGGAAGAAGAAGGGGACGACAGAGCATTATGTTTGGATGGCATCACTGACTTGATGAACATGAGTTTCAGCAAGTTCCTGGAGCTGGTGATGGACAGGGAAACCTTGCGTGCTGCATTCCTTGAGGTCACAAATAGTCAGACACGACTAAGCGCCTGAACTGAACTGACAACTGAACCAATCAGATCTATACTGTTTGGTTTTTGCATTGAAAATGTCTGTCCAGGGATTCAGAATAATAGAAACAATAGTAGTGAGCAGTTGTTTTTCTACAGCAAAGAAACCTAACACAGGAGCAATGGTAATCTGAGAGGCAACATTTTAATCAAGTCACTTCAGATAAGTTATAGTCTAAATGATGTATCTATATCCTGATTTCTTTATCTGTTCATCTGCTGATGAGAACATAGGCTGTTTCCATATCTTGGCGCTTGTCAGTAACGCTGCAGTGATAATGGGAGTGCAGATATCTCTTCAAGATATTGCTTTAATTTCTTTTGAGGATATATCCATGACAGATTGTTTAATCATATAGTAATTCTATTTTCAATTTATGAAGAACCTCCATACTGATTTCCACAGTGACTGCACATTCCCACCAATATATACAAATTCCCCTTTTGTCCACATCCTCACCAAAATGTTTTATCTTATCTTTTTTGTGTGATATACTTCCTGACTGGTATGAGGTGACATTTCTTCATGGCTTTAATTTGCATTTTCCTGGTGATTAGTTATGTTGAGCACCTTGGAATGTACATGTTGGCCATTTCCGGGACTTCTCTGAGAAAAAATTCTACTCAGGATCTTTGCTTACTTTTTTCATTGGGAATTTGTTTTTTTCTGTGTGCTGTTCTTATTTTGCTATTCAGTTTTATGAATGCTTTATACATTTTGGATGTTAACCTCTTATCCATTATGTGGTTTGCAACTATCTTCTCCTGTTCTGTGGATTGCTTTTTCATTTTCTTGATGGTTTCCATTTTTGTGCAGAAGCTTTTAAGCTTAATGTAGTTCCATTTGTTTGTTTTGCTTTTGTTTCCTGTCCTTTTTGTGCAACATACAAAAAAACAAACAAAAATAATCTCCAAGATCAATGTCCAGGGGTTTTTGTTTTTGTTTTTTTTTCTCCCCTAGGCTTTCTTCTGGGTGTCATATGTTGTATGTTTCAGGCCTTACATTTAGATCTTTGATACGTTTCAGGTAAGTTTCTGTGGGTAGAACAAGATCAGACTCTGGTTTCATTCTTTTCCATGATGGTATTCATTTTTCCCAACCCCATTTATGGAAGAAACAAGTTTTTCCTCATTGTAACCTAGTATTTTCCCATTGCATTTTAACCTGCCTGCCAATACAGGAGTCATAAAGAGATACTGATTCAGTTCCTGGGTCAGGAAGATCCCCTGGAGGAGGGCATGGCAACCCACTCCAGTATTCTGGCCTCGAGAGTCCCACAGACAGAGGAGCTTGGTGGGCTGACCATCGGGGCTGCAAAGAGGCAGATACTACTGAGTCTTCAGCATGCCCTCACGTCACCCTTGTCTGAGATTAGTGAAATGTCCAGGCGTGCTTTATTTTATTGCGTTCCACTTTGGTGCACTTCTATGTTTTTGCACTAGACAGATACTGCGGGTTTTGGGTTTTGCTTTATTTTCCTGCAAATTCAAAAGTCTGTGGCAATCTCGTATTGAGGAATTCCATCAGGTCCATTTTTCCAATAGCATTTGCTCCCCTTGTGCCTTTGGGTCACATTTTGATATTTCTAGCAATGTTTCAAACTTTTTCATTATTATATTTGTTATGGTGGTCTGATCAGTAAACAGTCATCAACTCCGATCAGTCAGCAGTCATCAACATCAAGGCAAGACCTTCCAGTAGCAAAAAGGTGACTACTTGCTGAAGGTTCAGATGATGGCTAACATTTTTAGCAGCAAAGTATTTTTAAACTGAGGTATATAAATTAATCCATTAATTAATTACTATTGCATACTTAATGCACTACAGTATAGTGTGGACATAATTTTTACACACACTAGGAAATGAAAAAAAAAAAAGTCATGTGACTTTCTTTGTTGCAATATTCATATTAACTTTTTTGAGGTGGTCTGGAAGCAAACTAGCATATCTCCAAGCTATGCCTATGTATATGTGTTTTATGTCTGTGTTTTTTATTTTTTTCTGTTCCATTGATCAACATCCTTTTTTTTATGCCAGAAGCATGCCATTTTGATAACGATTAGTTTGTAATATAATTTGAAATTTAAGGAAAGTACTATGTCCCCATCTTTGTTCTTGCTCAAGATTGATTTAGCTATTTTGAGTCTTTTGTGGCTCCTTACAAATTTCTGGATGGCTTTTTTACTTCTGTGAAAAATATTATAAGAATTTTAATAGGGATTGCATTGAATCTGTAGATCATCTTGGGTACAGTGAACATTTGCACAGTATTAATCCATTCAATCTAAGAACACAGGGTATCTTCCCATTTATGTCTTCTTCAATTTCTTTCAATAGTTTCTTATAATTTTCAATGTAAATATCTTTCAGTTCCTGATTAACTTTATTCATAAGTATTTTATAGTTTTGGATGCTATTAGCAGTGGGATTTTCCTAATTTCATAAATCTTAATGGATTTTCTTAATTTCTCTTTCATATAGCTTTTCATTGTAAAAAGCCACAAATTATTTTTGCATATTAATTTTGTATACTGCAACTTTACAGAATTTTTTAATTTGTTTTACATAGATTTTTGTTGTTTCATTGTTTTGGTAAAGTCTAAAAGGTTTTCAATATATAAGATCTTGATATCTGCAAACAGCCAATTTTATTTAATTGCTGGATAGTAAAAAAAAAAGATTTTCTTTATCTTGGCAATGTGATTTAGTATGCCAAGATACCTTTCTTTGTATTTATTCTGCATATGTTACCTGAAGTTTGTATGTTGCTTTTTTTTTCTTTTTCTTATGTGAAATATTTCTACAGTTATGAAAAATCATTTCCATGATCCTTTTAAAAATTATCTTCACCTTATCCTGTCTCTCCTGTTATTTTGATGCTCAGTTGTACATGAGTTATATTAACTGTAACTGACTATATATCTCAAATACACATTTTTATGTGTTTCACATTTTTCTATTGGTAGCTCAACTTTATAATTTCTATTGGTCCTATATTCATATCTACATATCTCTTCAACCAATGTATCAAAATACAGTTAACACCCACCAATAGAATTCTCCTTTTGATATTTTCTATTTTCTATTTCCCTTTTTTCCCATTGGGTACATATTTTCCACTTACCTCTCTTTGGTGCATCCTCTTTCTTCAGTGGACGTTATTCACAATTACCCTTTATGCATTGATATCAATTTTAAAATACCTTCCTAACAGTTCCAACCTTCAAGTCACCTTTTATTTTTCATTATTGATAATTTCTTCCCTTAACCGTATGCTTTAATTAAATTAATGACATTAATTATCATAACAGATAGCCTGTGGAATTGACTCTCTCCCTATTGTTTAATTCAACTATATTTGGAGTTATTTTGCATTCTTAGTTTGATTAACTTAACTTTGCTTTCAAACATTTTGTTTGTGAAATCACACTTTTCCCTCCAAAAGAGACTGGAGGCTCAGCAATGACAGAGCTCTCTTTTGGGGGTTTCAGATTGCTCACCATATTTTGCTGTCATTGGGAAGTTCTCTTTCATCTCCAATACCATTTTGGTCTTTCAGGACAGCAGGGACTCTCTCTCATCCTTGTTTTCTTGCCTTCAGCCTTTAATAGCTTATGCTTGCACTTGGTAAAAATTACCAAGAGCTGCAAAAAGTTTGAAACATTTCTCTATTTGCAAGCTAACTCATTAGTCTGCCATGGTTGAATGGATGCTGCCAGGAGACTGGAGGTTCCTGGGCTACAGACAATAGATTTTATTCCTTACAAGACAGCAGATAGTATGAGTTTTATGTTCACATTGGACCTCTTTTCCAATTAAGTCCCTTGGCAATAAGGTGAAAGTGGGCCAGCTGGATGCTATACATGGAGTGGATACACATGAAATTCTGAACTTAGAAAACCCAAATTTTTATAATGAGTTGCAACCCAACCTATAGAAGTTTTGTTGCTAAGGGAGATTTTATCTTTATTATACTGTAAAAGAAAGTATTGGCCCTTTCATTTAGAAGCAGACAGCTTCCTGTACCTTCCATGACTTTTTGTTATAAAACATTATTAAAAAATAATCTAAGATGAAAGACTGTCAATGCCTCTGATCACAAGATATGTAAAAATGCAGAAAATCCAGGGATTGCTTCTTAAGAAAACTCTGCATTGCCTGATCTGAACTAATTCTCCATATTTGACTTCAAACTTCAGTGTTCCACTGTTTTATATGTAGAGAAAATCCCACATATCTCAGAGGCTGTGTTTTCTGCTCTCACGCCTGGCCTTTATGTTGGTGCAACACAACATATCCATTTACTCAAGTATCAGTTCAGTTTAGTTCAGTTGCTCAGTTGTGTCTGACTCTTTGTGACCCCAAGGACTTCAGCATGTCAGGCCTCTCTGTCCATCACTAACTCCCAGAGTTTATTCAAACTCATGTCCATTGAGGCAGTGATGCCATCCAACCATCTCATCCTTTGTCATCCCCTTCTCCTCCCACCTTCAATCCTTCCCAGCATCAGAGTCTTTTCAAATGAGCCAGTTCTTTGCATCAGGTGGCCAAAGTACTGGAGTTTCAGCTTCAGCAGAAGTCCTTCCAATGAACACTCAGGACTGATCTCCTTTAGGATTGACTGGTTGAATCTCCTTGCAGACCAAGGGACTCTCAAGAGTCTTCTCGACACCACAGTTCAAAAACATCAATTCTTCGGCACTCAGCCTTCTTTATAATTCAATGCTCACTTCCATACATGACCACTGGAAAAACCAGAGCCTTGACTATGTATGGTCCGTAGGAAACATTGACAAGTAGCTGCAGAACTGCTCTGTGACTGAGGTTACTTAGGGTTCTTTTTATCAAATGACAGATAATAATAATTTGGCTTTCTTCTCCTGTGGCTACCTATTCTTATTTTCATAGTTTCCTGTTATCTTACTTGTCTCTTAAACCAGTATCTGTAATTTGATTTTCTTTAGGATGTGATGGTTGAATAGTTCGTTGCAATACCAGTTGATTTCAGAGCCTAATTGAAGGTTACTTCACAATCTAATGAGATCTATGTTTTCCAAAAATCCAGGCCATGTGAATTTCACTTTTGGCCCAATATTCTAACAGCATTGAAATGTGTGTTGGGTCATCTCTATTCTTGCAAATTACTCTCTGCATTTTAGTTCTTCAGGTTTTTAATTTTTTCACCCTCAGCTTTCTAATAAATTCACAGAAATTATGATTTTGTAGTACATCTGCCTTGTTCTTTGTGCTAAGCTGAGGACAAAGATATTTTGTAACTTTCTACACCTAAGTAACTTTGAAAAGATACAAATTATCTACCTCCTTCTGTTAAATAGGTTAGTGTAATCATCATTGTTTTCTGGTTCTTCTCCTCTCTTGTTTCATTAAAATAGAAAAAATAATTCATAGCCATTTGCATTATTTTTTCCTGTAAATCAGTGGTTTTCAGAGATAATTCTATCCCGGGTTTGAGGGCTTCCTACTTTACTCACAGAGCTGATGGAAGAATCAATGAAATCTTTGAGAGACATTCCATGTAAATACTTTTCTTTTTCAGCCCTGCTTTAACAATTGTCTTGATTTCTGAAGTTGACTCTCTTATTTTCAATAATGAAAATGCTTATTTTATGGTTATATTGGAGAAGGCAATGGCACCCAACTCCAGTACTCCTGCCTGGAAAATCCCATGGATGGAGGAGCCTGGAAGGCTGCAGTCCATGGGATCCCTAAGAGTCAGACATGACTGAACGAGTTCACTTTCACTTTTCACTTTCCTGCATTGCAGAAGGAAATGGCAACCCACTCCAGTGTTCTTGCCTGGAGAATCCCAGGGATGGGGGAGCCTGGTGGGCTGCCGTCTATGGGGTCACACAGAGTCGGACACGACTGAAGTGACTTAGCAGCAACATGGTTATATTGCTTTTCCTCAGGTGAAGTTTCTCATATTTTCCTTGGTCTATTTTTATTTTTCATATATATATTTTAAATTCATTAGATTTTTGTACGAATGAGTTTCTTTTTAATACACTGACTTCACTTCTCTTTGAATCCAGAAATTGAAAGTCTGTTTTAGAAAACACAATTTACTATGTAATCCATGTGACTTTATGACTTTACATGTGTGTTTATATAAAATGTAAATCAGAATATATACTAAAATTAGTAATTTAGTGCCATTACATTTTAGTGAAACATACAGCTTTTTCTCTTGTATATTGGTCAAAGCTAGTGTAGTGTCATTGGTAAAAGGAATTATAATTCCCAAAGAGCAAGCAGCAATTATTTTGAACAGCTATGAGATACAGCATGTAGACAACTAACAATGCCTGCTACATCACATAAAATACTTTATCTGAAATAATATGATAGATGGATCCAAATTAATTAGAATTTTATCAGATTAAAAACCTCAAATGTTCAGATTATCTATTCTGAATCATTAAAAATGAAGAAATTAGAGACAAAAATCAGTTGCTTTTTTTTTTTTTTTTTTTTTTTTT
>SJYA01001030.1:229432-254212 GCA_006410615.1 Neotragus moschatus | reverse complement strand
TTTTTTTTTTTTTTTTTTTTGGCTAATGCATAGCTACAAATTAACTTCAGGTTAAAATCAGTGTCAAAACATAGAGGTCGGTATCTGTAGTTAAAATAATTGAAAGGATGGAAAGAAATACAGAAAGAGTTTCAAACTTACAAGCCAATGTTGCTGCTTCCGTTCAGCCTCTTTCCAGCCACTTAGACACCTGTTCATTTATCAGACAGACTTCTCAGCTTTAGATGAAAAATAATCTAATTTTTTTAATCTCTATTTTCTAAACATGAAATAACTGATTTTTCACAATAACCTGAAGAAATTATTGTCCACACAGGATGTTTAAAAAATATGCTTTTTTTTTTTTTTTTTTTTTTACAAATGACGAAACTGAAGTGGAGAATATTAAAGTAGAAGTTTTGGCTGAGATATTTAGCAAATACCAAGTGAGAATAAGACAACTTACACTTGAAAAACTTCAAAATAAGGCCAAGATGCATTTAAGTGATTGATTCCCACTAAAATATGTAGTAGACTACAACTCAGTGATGCTTGCTTGCAGAGAGCTATTCTGAACAAAGCTGCTGATGGGTGATGAGGTCCACCCTCTCCTGAATACCCCGTATCAACTGAGGAACCCGCATCTCACTCAACCTCTAAGGGGCAGTTCTCTGCAGGAGAAATTCTTCTCAGAACGTGCTGTGCATCCGCTATGCTAGGCTAGAAAACTGGACTCGGATCTGACACCCAGACAGAAAACCTGAAGGCTGAGAGTGGGCGAGTGGATCACTCGTATTAGAGCAAAAATGAATAGCATTATTGACCTGGGACTCAGCCAGGATGGTACAGGTCAAGGTTGAGGGCCGCTTGAGCAGGAATCAGTGTGGACTGACTTCCCAAGACCATCATTTCACTCCGTGTTTTTCTGGACTCCATACCACCCAGAATTCCCACATAGTCTCACCAAATGGGAGAAGACCCTTGGCAACATTTGTAAGATTCAATTTTCCAGCTTCCTTCATAGGCGTGCCAAGTTGCGTTTTATTTTAAGACAATAAGGGAGTGCCAAAATTAACTGTAGTTAATTGATCTGAATATTCATTCTATGAAAATGAGAAACAGTATTATAAAGTCATGAAAGCTAGAATCCTTCAAGCAAGTTTGAGCCTGTAGTTTCAGTGATTTATTATTATGACATATACCATTTAACCAAAAAATGGTAAATGCATATATAGCATCTAAATGCCATAGGGCTTCCCTGGTGGGTCAGTTGGTAAAGAATCTGCCTGCAATGAGGGAGATCTGGGTTCGATCCCTGGGTTGGGAAGATCCCCTGGAGAAGGGAGAGGCTACCCACTCCAGTATTCTGGCCTGGAGAATTCATGGACTGTATAGTCCATGGGGTTGCAAAGAGTCAAATATGGCTGAGTAACTTTCACTCATTCGCTAAATACCGATAAAGTTATATTAGATATTTGAAAGAGTGTCACAAAAATATCAATAAGGGAAGCAAAGGAAACCCTAATTTATCTGGAAGGGGGGAAAAGTCAAATTATTATGTAACATACATTTAAAAACTTTAGAATAGTAGGTTGTATTTGCAGTAGCATTTGAGGTGTATGTAATAAAAGTGATATTATAAGCAAAATAGCTATAGAAACATATATAATCCAGAAGGAATATCATCATCTAAGAATAAAATCTGATAAAAGTAGGAAATATGTCAGCAAAACAAATAAATTTATTCTAAATGATTAGGTATAGATTTCTAAGATGGCAGTTTCTCCAAATCATCTTTTTAAGAATTTATAAATTATTGACCTGGATGATGATTATAAATTGTCAACTCATCAGTAAGGTCTTGGCAAATGGTAGTGATAACAATGATAACCAAAATGGAAGACAAGATTTGTGAAGCCAGGTTTTGAGGAATGAATATAAATATGGCAATAAAGTGTCTTGTTTTCATTACATTTATCTATGAAATCATTTGGTATATCAAATATGTTATTGCTCTGTGTGCACAGCACAGCATGAAATAGATATTTGGCAACTTTTCAATTAACTCAGCCAGTGTAGGAAACCAAACCAGATAATTCAGGTTAAGGGGAAAAAAAAAAACTTATTTTTGAATTATCAGATCTGCTGTCTACATTAGGGTTTAATTGAAAGCAGAAAAGTACTGCTTGTCATACAGTCATTTAAAATTATTACAACTGATTAAACAGATTCCTCATTGCCTAAATTACAAGACAAGTTAAATTTTAATAGCTATAAGGGGAACCTAAGGCAGGATCTTTATAATAACATGGATTGGCTGTTTAATGTCAAGTATCAACTATTCAATTTTACTATAATCAGCTGATCCAAGTGAGAAGTTCTAATACTTAAGTGCATAAAATAACCAACTATTACTGTGGGCAGTATGAAGATAAAATCAGATGAAATTGTATCTTTATAAACTTCAATATTCTATAAACTATTTTCACTGTATTGATGTACTTTCTGATTTTACTAGAAAGAATAGTATATAGATACTGATTGATTTCTTCAATAGATTTTTGATTCTTAAACAGAATTTCCTATAATCATTCATTAGATTCATTTTGTTAAAATGAAATAAATGTATAGATGGTAAATGCAGCCCTATGTTACTGTTTTGATTGTTGTTTAGACTGGAGTGCTAGCAATAAGAATTCCAAATTTAATAACCTATCACGACTGCATTTTGATTAATGTACAATTCACTTGTGCTCTTATACATTCTCTAAAACATCCAAATTTATCAAGTCTAGAAACTTCACTGTTATTTTATCCTTACAAATAACAACAATACTATCAAATATTCTAGATACTCTGTGTTTTAATCATTACACATTTTGTGATTTATGCTTTTCTGGAACCAGTTACACATAATTGTGTAGTTGCTGCTTCTCCCATCCAAAAGGATGGGAGTTTTATTTGCCTGCTTATGCTCTCTAAGAGTTGCATGATGCCATGTGTTAATATTTAGGTTTTTAAACCACAGTATTGGCAATTTTTTGATGTGCGTGTTGTGTATGTGTGTTCGGTTTCTGCTACTATTGCCCACAATAAGAAAATTTAAATTTCAAATCTATGAAACCATAAAAAATATAATGTAGATTGACTAAATACATTTTCATGGTTCAAACTTAAATGATTTGAAAGAAAATCATTTTTAACTTTTCCCACTTTGCTTTAGAAAATTCATTCAGACCATTTCCCTGTGCATTTAACTATAGGCACCCCGTTCCCCAAGAACAAATTAAAATAAAAAGTAAAGTTCAATTAAAAATCAATCTTCAGATAAGCTTAGTAGGGATATATTAGGTTAGACATTAAATAGCCAGTGTTTACCTCATCAACTTTTTATGATCCAATCTAACACGCACTTCTTAATATTGACAGAACTCAACAATTGAGGTTTACTTATTTAGGCAAGTGCAGCACAATACAGCTGCATGTGTGGGTAAAATTCAAACAAATATGATGAGATAAAAATAAAAACATGGCTAATAAGTACATGTAATCTTTTTATATGAATGTATATTTCAGATACTTAATCAGAAACTTTCTTCATGTGATGACCCCATTCAGTATGAAAGCAATACCACTAACCGATTTTTTCTTTTCTTTTTTAATGAAGTTGAGTGGCAATACAAATAAAGGTAGGTACAAAGTCTTTAAAACACCACAGTCATCATGCCGGATACGTAAGCTGTGACCCACAGATGCAGTTCCCTGGAAGTTAGGATTATCTCAAGTCAGAATGCTAGGAAGACCCCTATCACTAGAACATATCATTATCACTTTTTATTAAATTACTCACTGGGCCTTAGGTGCCTGTTTGGGGCATTCTCAAAATAGATTAGTTGTGTCGGTGCTTTATAGGAAATAGAATAATGCAAGACATGTGAATTTATGACCTAACATTGCATTTTATCTCTCCGTTAACGCATAATCTTTGGGATTCGATTTATTTATCAGATTGTACCAGTCTCAGACTCTGAACAGTATTTTTTCCAGAAGGAGTTAATTATCCTATGCAGCTAATTTTGACAGTAGAGAGAAAAAAAAAATCTGTAAATAATTAATGGCAATCTTCTCCCCCTTTCTTTCTTTATCTGAAAGATTGCTTAAGTCATGTTCCCTAAAGGTTTCACTGTTCCACTGAGACAAAACTGACAGGTGATGGCTAGATATTTTTAATTAGGAGAAACCCCAAAGTAAAGAGCTTTCCGGAAGGAGTAGCAGTTAGCCCCAGTAAACAATATTTGACACCTGCTTTGTTAAATTACGGTGAACACCTGCCATTTGCCACTCAGAATGCTTACTGCTCACTAAAAAGTAAAAGCAAAAAGTAGACTAGAGGCTTTAAACAGGTTAAAGGCTTCAAATTAAATAAGCTTTAATCTTAACTTTTATGTTTAATTATATTTTATTACACAAGTAACATATGAGCCTATTCTCTTGCCAAAGAGTTCAAATTTTGTATTAAAATTAAGATCTGATTTGACAACCACGTTTGAGCACATTTTGAATATTGACTCAAAAGGAAAGAGGCCAAACGCTTGCCATTTGGTTCAAATAGTGTTTTCTATAGGGAAGATCATAAACACATTACCCTGTATCTCCCTAGACCTTTGCTTCTGGATGGTAATTTATGCCTTCTCACAACAAATGGAACAGACAGACAATAAGCAAATTAATTATGCACTATATTATACATTTCAGAGGAAAAAGAATTGAGACTTCACTTGCTGAGAGAGATTACACTTTAAGCAGCCTGGACAGGGAGAGCTTTAATGGGAAAATCTTATTGGAAGAAATAATGTGAAGGAAATGAGAAGGCTGCTGCGGATGTTTGGGAAGAGAGCTTGCCGCGGAGGAGAGTAGGTATAAAGGCCTTGCAACTGAGAGAGATTCTGACACATTCAAGTAAAAGCGAGGGAGCAAGCATGGTGTGCAAAGCGGTAAGGGAGCTGGCAAGAACGGACGGGGCTCTCCACATAACTGGTGGCGTCCCATGTAAAATAAAAATGTGGGAATCCCTGGTTTAAATAAGAAGGGGGAAAAAAAGTACTGCTAAGGATCCTGCAAAATAAAGCTTTCCCCTTCCTTCCAGTCCTTCTTTAGACTTATTGAGGTGTTTTTAAGTGCACTTTATCATATAGTTCTGAGTGAAGAAAAATAAAATTTCTAAGTTATTAGCATCAATTTTCCTGATTAACTTCATACTGTGTAATAGCAGTTTTAGGTTCAAATATAAGAGCATTGAACTCACATGGAATCACTGNTTACTGAGGTGTTTTTAAGTGCACTTTATCATATAGTTCTGAGTGAAGAAAAATAAAATTTCTAAGTTATTAGCATCAATTTTCCTGATTAACTTCATACTGTGTAATAGCAGTTTTAGGTTCAAATATAAGAGCATTGAACTCACATGGAATCACTGCTATTACACAATTTGCATTTTGTAGTGTGTGTGTGTGTGTGTGTGTATATATATATATATAATCAGAATAGTGAAAACAGTACAATGAACTCAACTGCTTCTACCTCAACTTCTGATGCAGGCTTTCCCGACCCGCTGCACCTTCAGCTTGCATGCATATGTGTTCAGCCATTCAGTTGTGTCTGAAGTTTTGCTACCCCATGGGCTGTGGCCTGCCAGACTCTTTCGTCCACGGAATTCTCAAGACAAGGGTAGTGGAGCAGCCTGCCATTTCCTACTCTAGGAACCTTCACCTTACTACTGAGTAAACACAAAACGGAAAGGAAAGGAACCATGGGTCACTCTAGCTTTTCTATCCCTTCTTTGCCATCACCTTCAGCATAAATAGTTGGCTAATACAGGAGTGTTTAACTGAGTATTAGTATGAGGAAGGAAAGGCATGATAGGGTTCCTTTCATCATTTTTTTGTCTTTAAGACTGCCATGGCCCTTNTTAACTTCATACTGTGTAATAGCAGTTTTAGGTTCAAATATAAGAGCATTGAACTCACATGGAATCACTGATATTACACAATTTGCATTTTGTAGTGTATATATATATGATCATATATATATATATACTGAATATACAGAATATATATATATTCTGATCATATATATATATATGATCAGAATAGTGAAAACAGTACAATGAACTCAACTGCTTCTACCTCAACTTCTGATGCAGGCTTTCCTGACCCGCTGCACCTTCAGCTTGCATGCATATGTGTTCAGCCATTCAGTTGTGTCCGAATTTTTGCTACCCCATGGGCTGTAGCCTGCCAGACTCTTCCGTCCATGGAATTTTCAAGACAAGAGTAGTGGAGCAGGCTGCCATAACCCTACCTTCACCTTACTGCTGAGTAAACACTAAACAGAAAGGAAAGGAACCATGGGTCACTCTAGCTTTTCTATCCCTTCTTTGCCATCACCTTCAGCATAAATACTTGGCTAATACAGGAGCATTTAACTGAGTATTGA
The DNA here is from genome assembly GCA_006410615.1 of Neotragus moschatus. Lineage (NCBI taxonomy): Eukaryota > Metazoa > Chordata > Mammalia > Artiodactyla > Bovidae > Neotragus > Neotragus moschatus. Next base: position 247,738 of record SJYA01001030.1, on the reverse strand, counting down.
TATGAGGAAGGAAAGGCATGATAGGGTTCCTTTCATCATTTTTTTGTCTTTAAGACTGCCATGGCCCTTTTCCTTCGGAAGTAAGTTCTTGTTCAAATGGACGAGTGACGTCTTAGAGCACGATCAGCACAATGCTGCCTGCTCAGCTATAGATGCAACATGCTTGCCTTGTTCTCATTGGAACCCTGTGAAGATCCACGTACTTTGCAACCCCTGGACCTCTGCGCCCCTGGCTCATTCCAAAGGGTATAAGAGAGCAGGACTGCAAGGAGCAGCATACATACTGTGTGGGTCTCCATACTTGCTCTTTCATCCACTGGATTTCATTTAAAAACCAAGGATCATATTGTAAGAATTTTAAGAAGGCAAGAGAACATGATATCAAACAGAAGCTATGTGGGGCTACACAGATCACAGACTTATGAAGCTGCCTTTGAAGGAAGCGACAAGAGCAGAAAGTTAATGAAAAGGCCATAGAGCCTGACATAGAGTCCTGTAGGACACTTTAAGAATTTTGAATTTATCCCAGATAAGAGCAAAAGTTACTGTAAAGTCTGGTGGGTGGAATAGTCATATTGGCCCTTTATGTCAACATTACTGACTTTCGTGATCTTCATTTGCTGAAGTTTCAGCACTTTAGCCCTTTACAATGTACCTCAATTATTTTGAAGGCCCACAGGATATACTTCCTATATTCTGTCTTTTTGTAAATTTGCTGTGCTCCATAAGGCCACTTTGTCACTTCTAATTTTTCTCTGGTATAGACATTTTTAAACACTATTTCAGGAAGCTAAAACTGGGTAGTAGTCTGTAAATGAAAACTGTCAGCACAATAATGACTATGCTCTAGTGTGCATTAAGAATTTAAATAAATTACTTCGCATTTTTTAAATATGTGCTTTCTTTCTCCGTGGGACTAAGACCCACATCCAGGAGGAGGAAGATACAGATTTGAAAAACAACTGTTGTGTTGTACTTATAATCTCCTTCCTTTATTGAGTTAAGATTATTTTACAAATGTATTCCTCTAAGGAGGGCTTTGAAGCAAACTTGGATTTGAATTTTGCCATTTACTAAAGGAAAGACCATTTCTATTAACATTTAGTTCAGTTCAGTTCAGTCACTCAGTGTGTCCGACTCTTTGCAACCCCATGAATCGCAGCAAGTCAGACCTCCCTGTCCATCATCATCTCCTGGAGTTCACTCAGTCCATCGAGTCGGTGATGCCATCCAGCCATCTCATCCTCGGTCNCCTGGGGAAGGGAAAGATTGCCCATTCTAGTATTCTGGCCTGGATAATGGGGTCTCAAAAAGTCAGACACAAATAAGCCACTTTCCCTTTCACATCTTCTACAAAGTGGAATATTTGGTTAACTGGAGACCATACCATTAGCTTGTTCTGTGGATCCAATCTTCAGCAAAGCCAAGGATGAAGATTCACAAGGTCACACAGTAACAAGAAAGTGCCAAGTAGCAGAGGAAATGGTGTGTGTCACATAGTAACTTCCACTGACAGGCTGAATTACAAACGTTTCTTGAACCTTCTAGGCCTGAGGATATATCAACAGAAATTGCGTCATTGAAACTGGTAGAGGTTTGGTTCATTACAGAATTTGTACTAAAAGGAAGTATAAAATTGAAAAGAAAAAGAGTGTCCTTCTAAGACATGCAACATACTTCATTTCAGTAAAATTGGTTAGTTATTGAGATAATTCTAGACCAAAACCACAAACCAAGAAAGATTAAAAAAATCCCAACAAATAAAGTCCTTAAACTCTCTTCTTTCACATGCAAAATGAAGGGTTTGAAGGAAGAAAAGTGTTGTACATTCTTAAATCTATGCTTTCTAAATGAATTTCATAAAATTCATATTTTCTCTAATAATAAGATCTCAGACTTAAAATGGCTGTTTGGTAGGTATGTAAACATTTGTGCAGATAAGCAAAATGGAAAATCAGATGAGAAAACTTCAGAGATTCATATCCAGTTGTTTCTGAATGACCTGTTGAGGCTGGGAACTTGTCCTCCCTCTCGGGGGCAGGGATTTGCCCACCTTCAATTTGTCTACAGGAGCTGAAGACCACTAATGTCTGCAAGTATCAGGCAGATGGTAATTCCTTGAAATCTCCATGAAACTGGCATATAGGCTCAACCTGAGTAATGCTTGAGCTGAAATATTTATTCCCTGAACATGCATCTGCTTTATCCCTGCTTCATAAAAAGAGAGAGTGTTAAAGGAGGAGAGTCCCCCTGCTAGGATAAAGTCTCGTATAGTATCTCTCTGTATCTCCACAGATTGCCACCAGCTGAACTTTCTGCTTAGCACCTACACTAGATAACTTGTACCAGTATTCANATTTATTCCCTGAACATGCATCTGCTTTATCCCTGCTTCATAAAAAGAGAGAGTGTTAAAGGAGGAGAGTCCCCCTGCTAGGATAAAGTCTCGTATAGTATCTCTCTGTATCTCCACAGATTGCCACCAGCTGAACTTTCTGCTTAGCACCTACACTAGATAACTTGTACCAGTATTCACAACAATTTATTCAAGTTGCTCTCAAAAAAATTTACTGGAACTAGCTTCCTATTTACTTTCTACTCGTAGATAGCATTAATCTCCTTTTTACTTTCTTACAAATTTTTAATTTTGGATTTATATGGGAGTCTATATTAACATATGTATGATTTTTAGAATTGGCTTTTCTTTTCATATTCAATATTTGTCAGTCCATCTGTAAACCATTTTCACTCAGTGAGTCATTAAAAGGAACCTGAGACTTTGCTTTTTATGTGAATATACTTTAAAGCATTTATCAAATAAGCCAAGAGAGCAAGGAAATGGCCACATACCTTAGGTATGTGTGTGGTGACGGATGCGGAGGTCTATGTGGAAGGGCAGAGCTGCAGAATGCAGGAAAGCTACAAGGAAAAGTTGAGACTATTCACATCGTTAAAACGTTACTGTATCGTCCAGCTCCTCAATGATTGCTGCATTATGTGGAAGCATTGTCTTTTTGAAAATGAGCAGTCTTAGAGCTAGCTTATAGATCGCATACATTCGAGCCCACACCAATTACAAAGCAAACAGATTACCCTGTCTTTCTCTGTGTTGCTTTTACTTAAATAGGCACTCAGGTGGAAAAATGCCAGCCTTCCTGCCCTGGGGCTTGTTGAGTTCACTCACAGATGTCTGGCTCAGATTACAAACCTATACAACAGTACGATGCCAGGCTGAGCCTGGGAAACTCCTTGACATCATAATGAAGCATAAAAGTTTGAACGATCACCTGAAATAGCTCTAGGATAGCTTTTGCTAATTTCAAAGCAGCTCTTCTTACCTTTCCTAAAAGGAGCCTTCCTTAGAAAACCTATTCATCACTGTAACCTATTTCAGGAGGGGAAAAATGCCAAACGGAAGCAGAGGATGAGTGGTAATGACAATAGGCAGAACACTCTATTAATCTGACTCTGGTGGGGAATGATCTGTATACATATGTTAATTTTACAGATAACTGAAGCTTAACTTTTCAAGCACTTGAAAGTAACCATTTTAATAGAAATACTTCTGAAACATATTACATACATTTATGCCTTCTAAAACACAATGATTGAGTGAGTGAAGTTGCTCAGTCGTGTCCGACTCTTTGCAACCCCGTGGACTGTAGCCCACCAGGCTCCTCCATCCATGGGATTCTCCAGGCAAGAATACTGGAGTGGGTTGCCATTTCCTTCTCCAGGGGATCTTCCCAACCCAGGGATCAAACCCAGGTCTCCTGCATTGCAGGCAGATGCTTTAACCTCTGAGCCACCAGGGAGGCCCAAAACACAATGAGTTTCATATAATTTTACTTTTTCTATTAAGGCTCAAAGTGTCTGTCTATCTGAATGCTAATCTGTTCTATTATATAATAGCAAAGAGAATCAGCATGACTTGGAGAGCTGTGGAACAGGTCACACTCAAATATTGTTCAGCTTTTCTCTCTCCTCAGCCTGTGAACTGTTAAGTTTTACTATTGTCTGTGTACCTAACTGGCTACCTGTGAGCCTAATTCTAATGTAATTCTCCAATTTTTGCTGAATTCTGAAAAACTGCATAACTAGCCTTATGAGAAATATTAGGATTTATGAAGGTATCTTAACAAAACTTCAGCATTTCTCTGAAGCAATATCATGGTTTACTTATTCATCCATAGATTCACACAACATATTCTATTGATCCTTCCCACTGTCTAGGTGGAAAACACCTCCTCAAGAGAGGAGAACTTAAAGAAAAGGAAATAAAAATTCCAATTATTGAGGTCACATGTAGGGTCAGGAACTTCAGATGAAATCACAAAGCCTTTAAACAAACCAAATAATATTTCTCTATTTAACAAATGAAGGAAGTGAAACTCAAGTTTAATTCGCCCAATGTCATAGATGCCAAAGGCAAGATTTGAAACATTGTCTTTCTGGGCCTCCCTGGTGGCTCATATGGTAAAGTGTTTGCCTGCAGTTCAGGAGACCTGTGTTCAATCCCTGGATTGGGAAGGTCCCCTGGAGAAGGAAATGGCAACCCACTCCAGTAGTTTTGCCTGGGAATTCCATCGACGGAGAAGCCTGGTAGGCTACAGTCCATGGGGTGGCAAAGAGTCAGACATGGCTGAGCAACTTCACTTTCACTTTCTCCCCAAATGCCATTTCTCTTCCTCTTTATTCCCATCTCCCTCTAACACACACAGGGGTGTGAAAAGGGTACTGAAAGTGAAGCCACATGCCCAAAACACCAATGCTCCCCACAGCCCATCTTTACTCTTCCTCTTACAGTATTGACAATCTGCTGGCGCGCCCTCAGTTCTAAGTATGACCTCCCATTCAGTGACTTTTTTTCTTCTTCACACAACCAATATGGGATTGGTCATAGCTAGATTTTATGGAACTAAGACAGCCAGAAAACTGAGATCTGGGTAAAGTGACATGGTGCTGACTACTGTGGGGGCAATCTTCTGCCCAATTGGTTGATTATTTATTAATTTCAGGAAGGCGGAAAATGAACAAGCATATAAGGGCGACGCAGTGAACAGAAGGAAAGCAGCAGGGTCAATAAATGCTAGGAAAGGTGCATGCAATCAAGCTTATAAAGGACCTTGATCGAGCCATCTGGATGCTGAGGAGTTAGCTCTGAGCAGCATGTTCTGTGGAGCTTCCTGTGGTGAACAGCTCACCACTCGGGATGCAGAGAGAGGCATTTGAAAGAAGGCAGGACCCAAATGTCAGGGAAAATTATCTGTATTAAAAAATTAAGTGCTACATCTAGGAACTAGAGAAAAACTATCAGCAACTTGAAAGTAAATATTTTTGAACAAGAGGCATGTTTCCGTGTGTACCCTTTCTGTTATTCTTCAGGCGTAGTTTGCTTATCTTCCTTTGTTATAGTAAGTGGTATTTTTCTCTTTCAACACGTTCACTAATAATAATGTTCAAAGACCATAAGATTTGTACATGAAACACATCCAAATTTGAGTTTTTCCTAAATAAAATCAAAACAGTTTCTAAAATAATCTAGCTTTAAAAACTGAAGCAAAATATTTGGCATACAAACTATTAAGAACTACCTAATGGTTTGTTTGCCTTCAAGATTAGAGAAAGGAATATATGCACTAGTGAGTTTAATATTCAGGGCTTTAAGATACTTCTAAAATGTCCCTTATCTCCTTTTATGTTTGTAGCATGGATGAGAGAAAAAGTTCCGCTTGAGCTGACATTCAGACCAAATGAATGGGCTCTCAGTGAAAGAAGAGCCGTGAAGTAGCCAGGGCTCACTCAGAGGTGTTACTATGTGCCTTCAGCAGGTGATCACTGAGCCTTCATCTCTTCTCAGGTTAGGACGAGACGCCACACACCACCATCATCCATCCTCGGCTCAGGCTGAATTAGGCGTGACAGCCATGCTCGTCAGGAGACACTGTGCACTCGCAGAAAACACCAAGATTCGGTAATCATCTTTTGTTTTATCCCCATTTACTTAAAAGGAAACAAAGTTCTCTAGAGCAGACCCAGTGAACATTGTTCACAAGAACAATAGAAATGAGATATTAATCAAATGCATCCTGATGCCTCTAGTGGAAGGACGCTATGAATAATAAAGTGATTAATAGGAGACAACAAACCTTTGAATCCCTGTCAGCATTTGTAAGCAGCATGCTTGAATAATTTAATGAATTAATATATCCTCCATGAAAGCCTGGAAGCCAGAATTATCTTCAGAAGGGTCACACCTTATTTTCAAGAGTTTCCAAGCTCTGTGCTAATTCCCTGAATTGGTATGCAAGCCAGAGTTCTTGATTTAATGTTCACTGCAGAACTGAAGTCTAAACATTAAAACATATCACAACCTAGTGGGCTTTCAGGGAAACACTAGACAGACAATGTCAGTTTTGATTGAGTTCTTCTTCTATCGGAGGCAATTTAGCACATGCCAACTTGCTTAAACAACAACAACAAAATCCTTGTCACCCGGGCTGTAATGAAATCTTGGAAGAAAATCTCTACAAAGCAAACAGGAGATAACACAAAACAAGTTTATCAGAGAAACGTCAAGGAGGCAACCATGATTGTGAAAGGACATTCTTCTTCTTCTATAACACAGTCTTTGAGACGGTCAGAACTTACTGCCAAAAGAGATAACTTAATAATAATGAAGCAGGTTGCTTCCTTGCAAGAGCTATGCCAGTATTAAAATAGTTATCTGGCAGCCAACACCAAAACCATGGCAGCACATTAACACTGGCCATGAACAGTCAATGGTCTTAGAAGGATATTTAAGGAGACAAGCAACTACATCTAAACCACCATATGTTAAAACACATATCTGAGTTGGCAAAGCGAAGGAGTCTAATTATCTCCCGTGAAGGCAACTGGCTTTAAATGGGACCTCTGAGAGGGGACTAAGTGTAAAGGAAGGCAGGGGTTTTTAAAGGAAGGCAGGGCCTCCTTGCTTTTTAGCAGTTCATATCTTAAAACTCTGTAGCTCTAGTTACTCAGGATAGTATAGGAAAGCAGGTCTGCACTTTCATCCCCTCCCTTTCTACTGTAGCCCTCTCCTTCATAAGGATAAATTTTCCTCCACTCACACAGTTTACAGGCCATTACTGGGCGGTGACACAGTAGAATGCCCTCGTAGATGAGTGTTGGAAGATCTTTTCCCATGGCTTCCACATCCTGATTTTTTCTGAAACTTTTGATAACTTCCATCTGCTCTGGAAGTTGAAGATGGGTGTTGGCCAGCCTGTTGGAATTTCTGCCAAGTTTGGAAACACAGTTTCATGGGGAAGACGCTGAGAACTATGAGGGCATCCCTGTTTTTCATGCCTTCTTTACACTAGCAGAAAACTATACCCTCATCCCAAACACAGCTCTCCAAAAAAGAGATTCTTCTTTCTCTCGTGCAACCCCATCAGTCAGACTGCAAGGCCATGTTCCTGCTGCCCATCTAGATCAGTCAACTTCCACACTTTTCTAGCAAACAAAACCAAAACCCTTCCTCCACTGAAGTTCATACAAGCCGATAAGGAAAGGGAAGTTGCTCAGTCGTGTCCGACTCTTTGTGACCCCGTGGACTGTAGCCCACCAGGCTCCTCTGTCCATGGGATTTTCCAGGCAAGAACACTGGAGTAAGTTGCCATTTCCTTCTCCAGGAGATCTTCCCAACCCAGGGATTGAACCCAGGTCTCCCACATTGTAGGCAGATGCTTTATCGTCTGAGCCACCAGGCAAGCCATACAAGCTGATAACACTATTCAAACTCCTGCTGTTGACTATAAAATGGTAAAGAATCTGCTTACAATTGGGGAGACCCAGGTTTGATCCCTGGGTCAGGAAGATCTAACCTGGTGAAGATCTTGGTGGTCTGGAGAAGGAAATGGCAACTCACTCCATATTCTTGCCTGGAGAATTCTATGGACAGAGGAGCTTGGTGGGCTACAGTCCATGGGGTCCTGAAGAGCCAGCCACAACTGTGTGACTAACACTTTAACTTCCTTTTAGGTAATACACTTATATTTATTAACACCTGGTTTACGATTTTCCTTCTGATTCCAGTTTTAGGCCCCATTTGAGATAAAGTCTTGACTGCTATGTGAGACTGATTTGACAGTAATGGTCCACCCTCCAGACCACTTCAGCCACCTTCTCTCATGATTTCCACTTGGATCTTTCGCAGGCTAGAAGGCATGGTAGGTAGACGTTTTCCAAGGAAGAAACACAAAAGTCAAATGGCAGAGGAACAGAAAAGAGGAAAAGAAAAATTTTTTAGGATAGGTTCACATGAAAATGTGAGTTTGAAAGGAGAGTGACAGTAATTAACTAGAAGCTTGTTGGATAGAAGAGGGAGATTAGCGCAGGGGATAAAAAAGTGAGGAACCAGTCAGGAACAGGAGACAATGAGGAAGCGGAGAATGGGGGAGGAGAGAATGAGTGTGTGGGAGGAATGAGAAAGACAAGCAACTGTGGCAGAGACCCGAGGTGAAGGCAGAACTAAACAGCTAGAGAGTATATTTTCATTCAAGTCTCTGAAATTTAATTACATCTATATCTCACTATCTTTGGTATGCCGGAAGAAAAAATAAAGTCCTTCCTGTAATTTTGGTCTAATCTTTACAGAAATATTGTAGCCCAAGTATTTAAATTTCTAAAAAATTTTCTTCAACTCACGCTTTTCGGCTTGGTCCACCTGAAGCCACAAACTAGCTGGTTTTCCTATCACACTTAACACATTTATAAATACACCTTATGTCTTTCTTCCACCCAAATTCACCAAGAGAACATGTTCCATCTTAACTTAGTACTTTTTCTTCCCCAACGGCCACTGAGAATGCTCTTCCTAAAAGTACCTGATGACCTCCTTCCTGTATTGTTACTTCTCCTGTGACTCACATTACTGATCTCACTCCTTCAACATTTTCGGGGCATTTCCCTCAGCCTCCTTTCCTGATTGTAGTGCAACTTGAACAATACTCTCATACAAAGAAGAATGTATCACACAGAGATGAAGCAGTTTTTCTTTTTTATCTTTCTTATCTCTCCCATTAAACCGTGTATCCTTTGAAGTAACTCCATATTCATCCTCATTACCCTTTGTAAATTACCCCAGCTACATTAAGGGCTTCCCTAGTGGCTCCCTTGGTGAAGAATCTGCCTGCAATGCAGGAGACCCAGGTTCAACCCTGGGTCAGGAAGATCCTCTGGAGAAGTGAATGGTCACCCACTCCAGTATTCTTGTCTGGAGAATTCCATGGACAGAGTAGCCTGACAGGCTCCACTCCTGGGGTTGCAGAGAGTCAGACACGACTGAGTGACTAACACACCAGCTATATTAAAGTTTAGCTAAAAAAAAAAAAAAAAAGAAGAAAAGTTGCCTCAAATAATTCCAATTAATTTTGACCCTAATTTTCAGACATTTTACACAAACATGAATAAAATTGCATGACCCTCTTATGCTACAGAAATCAGTAATGTACATTTTAGAAGAAAGTTGCCTTTTTTTCTTTCCCCAGAATCCATTTCAAAAAACTTTATAAACTCTTCCTATTTTTTAAGTTTTAGAAAATTTGGAAAATGTACAGGTCAGAATTTTAAAAAGCTAATTTGTTGTTGATGTTTAGTCATGCAGTCATGTCTGAACTGCTTTGCAACCCTTGGACTATAGCCCATCAGTCTTCTCTGTCCACAGAATTTCCCAGGCAAAAATACAGGAGTGGGTTGCATTTCCTTCTCCAGGGGATCTCCCTGACCCAGGGCTTGAACTTGAGTTTCCTACATTGCAGGCAGATTCTTCACCATCTGAGCCACCAGGAAGCCTTTATATATGTGTGTGTATGTATATATATATATATATACACATACAATGTATATTTAAGTTCTATAATCTAAGGAGCAATATTTTTTCTAACATAGATCAGTAAAACAGGAAAATCTCTTCTGAAGATGACTGCAAACTGTTACAGGTGGAGTATGGGTGCAGTGAAATGTTGATGAAGAGAGATATCTATATTGTACAAAACTATCTTTACACAAATCACTTATTACATATAAGGGGACATATTATAATTAATCATGGGGAATCTAGCCATCAAAGTAATCAAAGACAACATTAACAGAGTTGGGTCAAACCAGCACTATAGGTCTCCTGAATAAAATATACTTAGGCAAAAAATCAAGACTCCGATATCCTTCAAAAATTGCATAATTTGAATCAGATCAAAAGAAATCATCATAAAAAATAAACTGGAAACATTCTACAAACTAATTGGCCTATATTCATCAAAAATGGAGTTTCAAAATATATATGCATCATTTTTGGAATATCTGAAAAATGACAAAAGCAATTATTTTATTTTTCCCTTAGAAATTATGTCAGTTTTTATGTCTCCAGATTTCATAGTTCTTAATTGCGTATATTGTTTCAATAAATCCAATGTATGTGAGAGCAACTGTGATGAAAAATGTTACTTATACTGAAGACATTAAGATTTGTACTTCTTAGGGAAAAAAATGATTTGTAATTGAAGAACATACGGCTTAACAAATGATATTTTGGAGTGTACATAAAAAAGTGAAACATTTGTTACATATACTGAATCAATAGATCTTTAATACAACTAAATGCATTTTAATTTTTGCTTTTTGGTTTTCAAATGTACTTTTTATGTTTTTTTAATTAAAATTCATACTGATTTAATTTTAGATTTACATACAGTTATAAGAAATAGAGAAGCCATACTTTATCCAGTTGCCCCCAGGGGTAATATTTTGCAAAACTATAGTATAATATTGGGCTTCCCTTGTGGCTCAGCTCCTAAAGAATCCATCTGCAATGCGGGAGACCTGGGTTCGATCCCTGGGTTGGAAAGATCCCCTGGAGAAGGGAAAGCCTACCCACTCCAATATTCTGGCCTGGAGAATTCCATGGACTGTATAGTCCATGGGGTCACAGTCAGACACGACTGAGCAACTTTCACTATACTATAGTATTAAAATCAGGATATTTACTTTAGTATAACCCACCAGTCTTATTCAGATTTCCCCAGTTTTACTTATTTTCATTTGTGTATATGTACCTATTTCTACACTAAACTTACACTGGCAAGATATTAAACATTTTGAGTATCACCAGGATCCTTTCTAGTGCCCTTTTTTAAATCATGCTTATGTTCCTCCTGCTACTGGAAACTACTAAATTGTTCTCCCCTTTGAAAAATTTTCTTCTTTCAAAAATGTTATATACGTGGAACCACACATTAGGTATACCTTTGGAGATTAGTATTTTTTACTCAGTATAATACCCTAAAGATTCATTCAAATTGATACATATATCTAGTTTATTCCTTTTTATTGCTGAGTTGTATAAGGTGCTAGTGATAAAGAGCTCGCCTGCCAATGCAGGAGACATAAGAGATACAGGTTCGATCCCTGGGTCAGGATGATCCCCTGGAGGCGGGCATGGCAACCCACTGCAGTATTCTTGCCTGGAGAATCCCATGGACAGAGGAGCCTGGTGGGCTACAGTCTATGGGCTTGCAATGAGGCGGACATGACTGCAGTGACGTTCACTGGTTCATGTACATATACATACAAATATGAAGTTGTGGTCACTCACCTAGAGCCGGATATCCTGAAGCATGAAGTCAAGTAGGCCTTAGGAAGCATTACTACAAGCAAAGCTAGTGGAGGTCACAGAATTCCAGCTGAGCTATTTAGAATCCTAAAAGGTGATGTATTAAAGTGCTGCACTCAACATGTCAGTAAATTTGGAAAACTCAACAGTGGCCACAGGACTGGAACAGGTAAGTTTTCATTCCAGTCCCGAAGAAAGAAAATGGAACAGAATGTTCAAATCACTGTATCTGTGCTCATTTGACATGCTAGCAAGTTTATGCTCAAAATCTTTCAAGCCAGACTTCATGTGAACTGAGAACTTCCAGATGTAAAAGCTGGGTTTCAAAGAGACAGAGGAACCAGAGATCAAATTTCCAACATCATTGGATTCCAACATCATAAAGCGAGGAGATTCCAGAAAAGCATCTATTTCTGCTTAATTGACTACACTAAATCCTTTGACTCTGTAGATCACAACAAGCTGTGGAAAATTCTTCAAGAAACGGGAATCCCAGACCACCTTCTCTGTCTCCTGAGAAACCTGTATGCAAGTCCAGAAGCAACCGTTAGAACCTAACATGAAAGGAGTTCATCAGGGCTGTATATTATCACCCTGCTTATTCATGAGAAACGCTGGGCTAGAGGAAGCACAAGCTGAAATTAAAATTGCTGAGAGAAATATCAACAACCTCAGATACACAGATGATACCACCCTTATGGCAGAAAGTGAAAAGGAAAAGAAAGAGCCTCTTGACAAGGGTAAAAGAGGAGAGTGATTAAAAAGTGGGTTAAAACTCAACATTCAAAAAACTAAGATCATGGCACCTGGTCCCATCACTTCATGGCTAACAGATGGAGAACAAGTGGAATCAGTAACAGATTTTATTTTCTTGGACTCCAAAATCACTGCAGATGGTGATTGCAGCCATGAAATTAAAAGACACTTGCTCCTTGGAAGGAAAGCTATGACAAACCTAGACAACGTATTAAAAAAGGAGAGACATCACTTTGCTGACAAAGATCTGCATATTCAAAACTATATTTTTTTTCTAGCAGTCAGGTACAGATGTGAGAGTTAGACTATAAAGAAGGCTGAGTGTCAATGAATTGATACATTGAATTGTGCCAATTGAAGATTCTTGAGAGTCTGTTAGTGTAAGGAGATAAAACAGTCAATACTAAATGAAGAATCAGCCCTGAATATTCATTGGAAGGACTGATGCTGAAGCTGAAGTTCCAATGTTTTGGCCACCAGATGCAAAGATCCAATTTATTGGAAAAGACCTTGATGCTGAGAAAGATTGAAGGCAAAAGGAGAAAGGGATAGCAGAGTATGAGATGGTTAGGTAGCATTGTGGACTCAATTGATATGAATCTGAGCAAACTCTGGGAGACAGTGGAGGATGCAGGAACCTGGTTTGCTATAGTCCATGAGAAGGGAAAGAGTTGGACACAACTTAGTGACTAAATAACATTTCTAATACACAGGTGCTTAGCCATACACCTTTGGAAGAAAATCAAAGAATATTACACAGTATAAATAAAATGAATGTTGCAAATAAAATTTCTATGAAAACATGTATAGAATTTGGTGTGAACAAAAATTCTCTCTCTCTAGGATGAATGTCTCAGAAAGCAATTGCTGTTTTCTACAGCAGTTGCATATCTAGTTTAGATGAAAGAGACAAACTATTTTGTAGATTGGCTGTACCATTGTGCTCCCACAAGAACTGTCTGAATGATACAATTTCTCCATGTTCTCATCAGCATTTGTTATCACTATTTTTTAAAGGTATTCTTGGAAGTAGGCAGTGATATATTTTTGTAGTTTTAATCTTCCTTTGCCTGGTGGTTACTGATGCTAAATATCCACAGCAAAATGTCTGTTCATGTCTCTTATCCATATTTCAGTGGTGAATATTTAGAGTTATTTGTTTATTATAAATACTAATACTATGGCAGACACATAGTATATAAATATTTTTCCTCAAAATGTAGCTTATTTTCTCATCTTCACATTGTTTTTTAAAGCATCTTTTAGTTTATTACAAAGGACTAAATATATTTAAGGTGCAAAATTTAATGAATTTGGACATGCATGTGTGAACTTGTCATGAAGCTATCACCAAAATCAATGTAACACACATATCCAAGCCTCTCAAATTTTCTTAGGTCCATTTGTTTTGTTTTTTGGCTATGGAGATTCTTTCTGTGCAAGTGGCAAGACCTTTTAATATGAGCTCTAACCTCTTAAATTTTGAAATGCACAATACTACATTGTTAACTATAGGCATTATATTGTATAGCAGATCTCTAAAGCTTTAGCGTTTTGCATAAATAAAATGTTACATTCATGGAACAAACAGTTCCCCATTTTCCCTACTTCCAACACTCACAACCATTATTATATTCTCAGATTCTATGAGTTTAATTATTTTAGATACGTTATATAAATGGAAAGTGAAAGTGAAAGTTGCTCAGTCATGTCCAAGTCTTTGCGACCCCGTGGACTATACAGTCCANTTTAGCGTTTTGCATAAATAAAATGTTACATTCATGGAACAAACAGTTCCCCATTTTCCCTACTTCCAACACTCACAACCATTATTATATTCTCAGATTCTATGAGTTTAATTATTTTAGATACGTTATATAAATGGAAAGTGAAAGTGAAAGTTGCTCAGTCATGTCCAAGTCTTTGCGACCCCGTGGACTATACAGTCCATGGAATTCTCTAGGCCAGAATACTGGAGTGGATAGTCTTTCCATTCTCCAGCGGATCTTCCCAACCCAGGGATTAAACCCAGTTCTCCTGCATTGCAGGCAGATTCTTACCAGCTGAGCCACCAGTAAAGCCCAAGAATACTGGAGTGGGCAGCCCATAATATACTGCTTTTCATTCTATGACTAGCTTCTTTTACTTAGTAGAATATCCTTCAGATTCATTTATATTGCTGAAAAATGGCAGAATTTCCTTTCTTTTTAAGCTGAACTAATACTCCATTGTATGCATATATCCTGTCCTTGATCTATTCATCTGTTGATGGACATGTAGGTAATTACCATATCTTGGTCATTGTGAATAATGCTACAAAAAATGAAGAAATCTTTTTGAGATCCTCATTTTAATTTATTTGGAGGTATATACCCAGACAAGGGAATTTTGGATCATATAGAGGTTGCATTTTAATCTTTTGAAGAAATGCCATACTGTTTCCCATAGCTGTTATACCACTTTCAGGTCAGTTCAGTCGCTCAGTCATGTCCAACAATTTGCAACCCCATGAATCGCAGCACGCCAGGCCTCCCTGTCCATCACCAACTCCCGGAGTTCACTNATGCTGGGAGGGATTGGGGGCAAGAGGAGAAGGGGACGACCAAGGATGAGATGGCTGGATGGCATCACTGACTTAATGGGCGTGAGTCTGAGTGAACTCCGGGAGTTGGTGATGGACAGGGAAGCCTGGCGTGCTGCGATTCATGGGGTCACAAAGAGTCAGACTAAATCGGACTAAGCAACTGAACTGAACTGAACTGAATCAGGCTATTTGTCTTTTTTGTTGTTTTTTGTTTGATTTTTCCTAAGTTGTAGGATGTCCATATGAGTCTTTCCAGAAGAAATGTTTTTAATTTTGATGAGACACAGCTATCGTATTGTCCTTTAGAAATTCTCGTTCATGCCAAGGCTATGAACTGTGCCTAACCATGCTCGCTTAGTAAGTTCTCCTTTTCTTGTTTGTAATTTGCATAAGCTTTACGTTTTGCCTTTATGTCTATGTTCCACTTTGAGTTAATTTTTAAATAATGTATGAAGTTTAGGTTTTAGTTCACTTTTTACCTATGGATAGTCAACTGCTCTAGCAGTATTTATTAATAGGATCTCTCTCTAATGAATTACATTTTACCTTGTTAACTGTCAGTTGGGCATATTGTATAGTTATATATCTGATTCCACTGTTCTATGTATTACTTTACTAATAGCAAGTCTCTCAATTACTGTAGCTGCATAGTAAAACACTATTCAATTCAGTGGAATGATTATTCTACTTCATTCTTTGTCAAGATCACCTTAGCTATTCTAATTTCTTTATATTTGTATATCTGTTTGAAGATAGTTTTGTCTGTATTTGTAAAACACTTTGCAAGAACTTCTATACTTATTATGTTAAATTTATAGATCTGAAGGACATATTTGCTATCTTGAGTCTTCTATCCCATGATCATGGTTTGACTCTCTATGACTTTGCTGTTGTTTAATCATTATTCATGTTAGAGTCTTTTGCCACCCCATGGACTGTAGCCTGCTAGGCTTCTCTGTCCCTGAGATTTTCCAAGCAAGAATACTGGAGTGGGTTGCCATTTCCTGCTCCAGAGGACCTTCCCGACCCAGGGATGGAAGCAGCGTATCCTGCACTGGCAGGCACATTCTTTTCCCACTGAGCCCTCTGGGAAGCCACTCTATGACTTTTGGTCTACCCTAATTTTCAACATACATTTCCTTTACATGGTTTGTTAAATACACACTTAAGTGCCTCATTTTCTTTGGTATAATTATAAATGGTTTTGTGCTTTTAATTTGGTTTTTGGGTGTTCGTTGTTTGTATAAGGAAAAGCAACTGATTTTTTTTTAATGCTTTTGTCTTTTTCTCATCAGCTAGGGAAGTGGATGGATCCCACATAAAGTCTGGTTCAGTTATTGAGACTCACAACGTCACATACAACCAAGACAGCATGAGAAGATTTACCACTATTGAAGTCTCTGGGAGATTAGTCCAGGCATCTCAAGTAGGTCCTAAAGGGCTTGAGAAAGAAGGAAGGAAGACTGGCCTGTATTTAGACTGTGATTAGAAGGGGGAGTCTGGGTAAGCATTCCTGAACACTGGAAGGGTCTTGTGTAGTTTGAATTCCCCACTGGAAATTCCACTCGGGATTTCGCATCAGCTTACACAGATGGAANGGCTTGAGAAAGAAGGAAGGAAGACTGGCCTGTATTTAGACTGTGATTAGAAGGGGGAGTCTGGGTAAGCATTCCTGAACACTGGAAGGGTCTTGTGTAGTTTGAATTCCCCACTGGAAATTCCACTCGGGATTTCGCATCAGCTTACACAGATGGAATTCACAAGGAGAAAATGGAGAACGAGGCTTAAAAGATGTTGCAGTTAAACATCAAAAATGAAGTCAGACTCCAGTTAGAGTCTTATATCATGCAATCTTAATAGGCTCAATTTTTCATTCTCCAAGTGTTTCTTTAGATTCCTCCCATCTTCTACTTCTGCAATCATGTCATCTCCATACAAAGACAGTTTCTTGTTGTTGTTGTTTACCATTATATATATTTCTATTTATTTTTCTCAACTTACTGCAATGGCTAGAATTTCTAGTGCTATATTGAAAAAGCCTCGTTCCCAGTCCTAGAGGAATGATATTCACTGCTACATATGATGTTAGCTGGATGCTGTAATGGGTTAGAATGGATGCTTTGTAAAATGCGCTTTTCTGTAAATTAATATAATCTTATGATTTTCTTCTTTAGCTTGTCAATATTAAATACCTTTGTAAATGTCATTGCAACTCAGTAAAAATAATTTGCTTCCTAACCAGCTTGTCTCAAAATCACTTTGATTTCTTATTGAAACTGATAAGACAAAGCAAATGTTTATTCTTATCATGATTTTGCATGATTTTGTTTTTCCTTCTTTACTTGGATATATTTATGAATTTGTATACATTTATTATACATTTTCTCCCCAAATTGCTGTACACATGTTATAACCTATGCATATTTTAAAGGATGAGAATCCCAGGTGGTGCAGCGGGGAAGGCTCCACCTGCCAATACAGGATACACCTCGGTTTGGAAGATTCCCTGGAGGAGGAAATGGCAACCCACTCCAGTGCTCCTGGATGAAAAATTCCTTGGACAGAAGAGTCCAGCGGGCTACAGTCTGTGCGGTCTCAAAGAGTTGGACTTGGCAGAGACTAAGCATGTGTGTATCCTAAAGGATAGCATGTCTTTGTATTGTTTTATTTCAGAACAGTGTAGTCAAAAATTTTTCAGCATTAGTCTCCTAAACAATTTGTACTATAAATAGCAATAATGCAGGTAATGTTTTCACAAACTTGAAAATGGGCCATGCCAAGCCATTCATAGAATTGTACATAAATCTGAAGGCATGCTTTTCCTGATTTCCCTTAGTTGTATTTTAAAGTCATAAAATAGATTTTATTCTATAGTTCTCTATATTATACGAAGTAGAAGTTAAGTAAACAATGGCTTACCTAGCCCTTTGACTAGTTAACAGCTCTTTCCCTTTTTCTCTTCATATAAATCACAGGTGGCACTAGTGATAAGGAACTCACATGCCATTGAAGGAGACATAAGAGACTTCGGTTCGATTCCCGGGTCGGGAAGATCCCCTGGAGGAGGGCATGGCAACTCATTCCAGGATTCTTGCCTGGAGAACCCCACAGACAGAAGAGCCTGCGGACTACAGTCCACGGGGTTGTAAAGAGTCGGACATGACTGAAGTGACTTAACACACAACAACACGTTAATGAGAAAAGGAAGACTTAGCTTGGGAAATTCTCTCCCAACCCTTCCTCCCATTTAGGGATAAGTTGCTCAAGTCAGTATGTTTTTTTATGATGAGGTCTTTTTTTTTTTTTTTTTTTT